>QXTE01000276.1:776534-877448 GCA_003942145.1 Platysternon megacephalum
GTCTAGATCCATCCTCTTTGGAACCCCCTTTCAGGTAGTTGAAAGCAGCTATCAAATCCCCCCTCATTCTTCTCTTCTGCAGACTAAACAATCCCAGTTCCCTCAGCCTCTCCTCATAACTCATGTGCTCCAGCCCCCTAATCATTTTTGTTGCCCTCCGCTGGACTCTTTCCAATTTTTCCACATCCTTCTTGTAGTGTGGGGCCCTAAAACTGGACCAGTACTCCAGATGAGGCCTCACCAATGCCGGATAGAGGGGAATGATCACGTCCCTCGATCTGCTGGCAATGCCCCTACTTATACAGCCCAAAATGCCGTTAGCCTTCTTGGCAACAAGGGCACACTGTTNCTGGACTCTTTCCAATTTTTCCACATCCTTCTTGTAGAGTGGGGCCTAAAACTGGACACACTACTCCAGATGAGGCCTCACCAATATCGAATAGAGGGGAATGATCACGTCCCTCGATCTCCTGGCAATGCCCCTACTTATACAGCCCAAAATGCCGTTAGCCTTCTTGGCAACAAGGGCACACTGTTGACTCATATCCAGCTTCTCGTCCACCGTAACCCCTAGGTCCTTTTCTGCAGAACTGCTGCCTAGCCACTCGGTCCCTAGTCTGTAACAGTGCATGGGATTCTTCCGTCCTAAGTGCAGGACTCTGCACTTGTCCTTGTTGAACCTCATCAGATTTCTTTTGGCCCAATCCTCTAACTTGTCTCGATCCCTCTGTATCCTATCCCTACCCTCCAGCGTATCTACCACTCCTCCCAGTTTAGTGTCATCTGCAAACTTGCTAAGGGTGCAGTCCACGCCATCCTCGAGATCATTAATGAAGATATTGAACAAAACTGGCCCCAGGACCGACCGTTGGGGCACTCCGCTTGATACTGGCTGCCAACTAGACATGGAGCCATTAATCACTACCCGTTGAGCCCGACGATCTAGCCAGCTTTCTATCCACCTTATAGTCCATTAATCCAGCCCATACTTCTTTAACTTGCTGGCAAGAATACTGTGGGAGACCGTATCAAAAGCTTTGCTAAAGTCAAGGAATAACACATCCACTGTTTACTGACTTCCCTTCGTAGGCAAGCCTTAAGACCCAGACTCTCAAAGGTATTTAGTTGTCTACCTCCCATTGATTTCAAATGACTCATCTAAGGTCACACAGGAAACCTGCAGCAAAGCGAGGAATCGAACCATGGTCTTCTGAGTCCCATCCCCAGTCCAGTCCAGTTCTTGCGCCTCCCTCATCCATCTATATCAGAGTGTTTGCCAGTGATGCATTAATTGACATGACTAACATCTGTCACGTGGAGTTTGTTTTTTCCCTCCTCATCCTCTCCCCTCAGATTTAGTCCCCCACATCCAGACACTCCTGAACTCTCCTGACACTCAGCTGTAGACATCCCAGCTGGCCCTTCCTCGACAATTCAACCGAAAATAAGGTTTTATGGGACATCCTATGGAATTCAATATAAAGTTATAGACCCTGCCTTAGCATGCTTCAAAAACCCTCTAGGAAGAATCACGGCGTGGATAAGTTTTTACATTAATTTCCAAGGGCCTCCTTCAAAGCACAGATCCACCCCTCTCCCCCCCAAATGTTGTAGCTTGGGTCCTTCTCTGTATGAAACACAACCCAGGGGAAAAATGGATATAAATATTCACACACTTCATACTTCACTGGTACCATGATGTCACTGCCCACTCATTAGTGCATACTGTCATGTGTTTACATACTAGTTAAATATAAATACTAGTTTATATAGAAGCCATTTACCGGATGGCATTTTGGGGGAAGTTTGAGGGTATGTTTTGCAGGGGAGAGGAGAGGTTAAAGGTGCTGTTTTGTTGCCTTGATTTATTAGCTGGCTGAGTTAATTCACTATTTAAAGAGGAGTACTTTTTGGTGGTGGCTGGTCCTCATTTGTGATTGTACATCAAATTAATGGTGGGTGCTCTGATTAGAGCTTATTTCATGGACATTTTTCATTGCTAATTAAATCTAAACAAATAAAATAAACTCCCCCGTTGTGCATGTATATAGCACCTTGCACCTCATACAAGCATCAATATATTTTAGAAACAAACAGAAACTAATCCTCCCACTCTCACGAGGAGGGGTAAATATTTATTGTAAAACTCCATTAGCCAGATGGGTAAACTGAGGCACGGAGCGTAAATGACTTGCCTGAAATCACAAAGCAAATCAGTGGCTTAAAGCAGGAACATGACTCACATCCCAACAGCTGTTTGGTGCTCTAACCACTAGATGACATTCCCCTCACCGCATGCCCTCAGCCACCTCCCCGGGAGGAGGGCAATATCATCTGTAGGTTTATGTTATATGAGTTCATATATATTCTTGTTTTAAGAACATTAATATATATATATATAGCTGACAACCAAAGTGTTAAATTAAAATTAAAAGTAGTTGGCACAGTTTCTTACTGTAACACGTGCACAAATATGTTGTTTGGATATTTTTACAGCCATTAACTTTTCCATATATATATATATATACACACACACACCAGACCTCCCATTAGGTGTTGTAACCTGGATCTCCTCTCTTGTTGCCAAATATATTTCAATTAAATTAAAGTCACCTTTGGTCTTAATGAACCCTTGTTGTTTGTCTAATGTGATGATTAGTTCCAGCTGCAAACGCTGGATACTTGTGCTGGTGGGTGGCTGGAGATGCTTGTTTTCCTCTTGAGTTTGTGGAGGGTAAATAGGAAGAACCAATGTATCCATAGTAGTATTATTAAGTATTTGTATTGATGCAGCACATAGGGAGATGGAGGCCCTGGTGTGCTAAGCACTGTGCAGACACAGTCCCTGAAAAGCTGGCAATCTAAGCAGACAAATGGCAGGAAAGGAAAGAGAGGTGAAGTGACTTGCTCAAGGCCATACAGCAAGTCAGTGGCAGAGGCAGCAATATTCCTGAGTCCTACTCCAGTGACCTGACCAGTAGGTGGTTATTTATGCTATAGCTGATTTCAATACAACTTTATCTTGCTCTTAGCTTGCTTTTTGTATTAGTGGGTCCATTAGTGGTTGGCCTCTTCTTTGTCCCTGAGAGTAAAGGGGTTGCTTTTGTGTTTTAAAATACTGCCAGATAATCAATCATCCTCTCTCATCAGCTACTGTAATGATCTCAGCTAAATCAAAGAATCTTCTTTTATTTCTTTCTAGTTAGTAGCAAGCCCTCTGCTTCTCAATGCTATAGAGCCGGGGTGGGCGAACTACAGCCCGCGGGTTGCTTCCGGCCCATCAGACGTTTTTATCCGGCCCTCGAGCTCCCGCCGGGGAGTGGGGTCGGGGGCTTGCCCTGCTCCGGCCACCCTGCGCTCCCGCCGGGGAGTGGGGTCGGGGGCTTGCCCTGCTCCGGCCGCCCTGCGCTCCCGCCGGGGAGTGGGGTCGGGGGCTTGTCTCGCTCCGGCCGCCCTGCGCTCCACAGCCCCCGACTCACAATTCCCTTGATGAGCACCATCTTCCGGCACACAGAGCCACACTGCACAGGCATGACTTCACCACGCTGTTTCCGGGATCAGAACCTCGCCCCTACGCGGCAGCCCACCCCTACACAACAGAGCGCCCAATCCCCTCCCGGTCTCCTCTGACCTCACCCTCGAGAGCCTCGAAACCGCCCAGGGGTTGCACCCGTCCCAGCTAGGGTACCTCCGCCTGTGGCAGTGCCTGGTACGGCCACCCTGGTATCACTGCCGGCAGGGCCCCTAGGAGTCCCCAGTACCGCCCCTGTAGAGCCCCCACACACACACACAGCCCCATAAGTCTCCCCTCCCCCCACCTTGGTAACCTCACTTATAGAGCCTCCCCATGCTACACCCCATAGAGTCCCCCTCCCCCACTGAGCATTCATGGCCCGCCATACAATTTCCATGCCCAGATGCGGCCCTCAGGCCAAAATCTTTGCCCACCCCTGCTAGAGAGGCTTCCAGAGAGACCAAAAAATGACCTAGAAGAACTGGNCCCATAAGTCTCCCCTCCCCCCACCTTGGTAACATCCCTTATAGAGCCTCCCCATGCTACACCCCATAGAGTCCCCCTCCCCCACCGAGCATTCATGGCCCGCCATACAATTTCCATGCCCAGATGCGGCCCTCAGGCCAAAAACTTTGCCCACCCCTGCTAGAGAGGCTTCCAGAGAGACCAAAAAATGACCTAGAAGAACTGGGATCCAGGTGAGTTTGCCAGCACAGACGCAAAAAAATAAACCCCAATGCGGACTCAGCACTGCACTGTGATAGCAAAAGAGCTGGTGAGACAGTAGGTTTAAGGTTCGACCTGGCCCCTCCCAAATCCATCACTCCTGACGGAGGGCACTAGAAGGCTCCGATCCCGGAATCGTAGCCATGCAGACGGACACCTGCCTCGATGTGGGGATCTGCCCGTGCTGCTGCAGGACCCAGGGCCTAAAACAATATGGGCCCGATTCTCTTCTCAGCATAACCAGGAACAGCTCGACTGAAGCGCAGTGCTCGGTGTAAAACCAAAGTCAGAGGAGAATCAGCCCCTATGACTCTATATTGGCAAGTGCTAGCACAAAGGAATCATTAATTAGTTTGCAAGCTCAAGGCAGAAACATGCATATTTTTGTATCAATTAAGCAGGAGTCATATATAATGTGCATACAACGTATTACCCCTATACATGCACGCACAGCCAAATTCAGCTCCAATGACTTCTCTAGGGTATTAATATGCCAGTGTTTTGTCCGAGCTTGTTTTAGTACGGAGACAAATTCCGTTGCCTCCTTGATCATCTCACTGTCAGGAGGTTAATTCTCTACTACGTTACATTGCATTGGTGCAGCAAATTGCTTCTGCTCCTGATACTACCTCACAAGTTCCCCGCTCAAAGCCTTGCGCCACATTGATGTGAATAGCAGGTAATAACCTCCCAAGTGCTATAACCTAGGACACCAGAAATCCAGAATTTGGAGACCGTTCCTGAATACGTTCCAAAGATTTGAGTATTCTCCAACATCAGTGCTTTGATTTGAAAAGTCCAATCAAGTGTCTAACTCTTCGGGTTGCCTTCAAAGCAAGGCACCACGTTCATTGATTCTGCAAACAAACAGGTCCAAGCAAAAGCCCCGAGAAAAGTGCAAACTTCTCTTCCCCCTCCATTTTTGGTTGAATGCAGCTTTGATCTTTAAACCAAATCATCAGCATTTAACAACTGGCTAATACCTTTATCCAGTGTGGGTTTAGCTTCTCTAAAATGACTTGAGAACAGTTCTCAAACAAACTGTTTTTAAAATGTTGCAAGACCGTCCACACAGGCTAGGACTAGCCAGGCAAATCACAGAGCCTAAAACCTCTTTCATGAGTGAGAGGAAGGATGCAGCAGATATAAGCCTAGCCAAAAGAGGAAGGATGGTTTTAAGATTAAGGCAGTGGACCTTAACTCATGAAATCTGGGTTCAATTCTCCCCTCTGCTACAAGTGTCCCTGAGTGATCTTGGGTCAGTTACTTAATCTTAAGGGTAGAAGGAGGTTAATAAAACTGTCCTTCTCCCACCTTCGGTCTCGTCTATTTAGACTGTAAACTCCTCAGGACAAGGTACTTGCTCTAGGACCCATTGTAGAAAAGTTCGCTGGCCTGTGTTGTAAAGCAAGATGATCACAACAGTCCCTTCTGGCCTTGGAATCTAGGAAGCTATGAATGAATCTGCGTTTGTACAACACCCAGCACAACAGATCCCCAATAAGAGCCGTGCAGAAAACAGACCTTGCATTTGGTGAAGGATTTTGAGATTTCAAAATTTGGCCTCATTCCGAATCAGAACAATGAAAATTACAAAGTTCTCCATGAAGTAAAAATCTGAATCCAGTTTTGTTTGGGGTCGATTGAAAGGTTTCATTTCTCTTTTGACTTTAACCTATAATATAGTATAAAACATTCAGAACAAAAAAATCAAACCTTTTCATTCTGAACATGCCCCAAAGGGGTGTTTCAGCGTTGTCGGTGCTTCTTTTTCTGGTTTTCTTCTGAAGCGAAATTCTGATAAAATCGACCCTATGACGTGAAGCATTTCACATACCCATTCTAAAATTGATGTCTCGGACATTAGCTGCTACCTCTCCAGTCTCCCCCATCTACCATCACTTTAATTGCTCTTAAATGCTGCACAACAATAATGAACAGATTCTTTCTCTTGATGACACGTACATGGATTTTCAGTGGTGTCTGCCCATTTTTGTGGACTCTGGTATTAGGCGGCAAAGCCAAAATTGCCAAAGAACTGTACTATTCTTGTGAAACCTGTGTCCAGTTTTGCTAGAAAACCCCGGCTCATTAAAACTCTGGCACAGCAATCTACTGTATGCCACTTCCATATCACTGACATGTATAATTAACACCAGGTCCGACATACCAATCGTACATTTTATAAAGCATCTCGTTCCAGTGCTGGTCTACCTCACTTCGATGCGTGCCAGAGACATGTAACGGATACCAGGGCAAGGAGCACGGTCAAGGGAAATCTGTGGAAAATCTTTCATGTACGTCTGCTTGGATTTTTCATCCACATTTCAACAGGGATAACCTGCAAGGATTGGAGGGGCTCTGATGCTTTTTCCCAGCGTTACTATACAAGCTTGCACGCAAAAAGAGGACAAAAAATTAGAGATGGGCCCAAATTAAACCCCTAATCCAGGCAATTTAGAACTTTGGGGAAGTTTGGATCCAGAGCTGAACTTTGGGCCAGACTCTCTGGGATGTTCTGGCCCCTTTGGGCCACTCAGGCAGTAGAAGTGGGTCAGATTCTGGGCATAAATGGCTGGCAGAGAATTTCCCTGGCAGAGAAGAATGCTCTGGTGGCTCAATCCCAGCTGCCCACCCTCCTCCCCCACCCTGGCACAGGGGGCATGTTGGGGAGAGGGAGGGGAAGTGTCAGAGCAGATCTTTACTACGCCAATCGTGGGATGTGGGACCTTATGCCAGTGGCAAAAGTTAGAGTAACCCCTAGGCTGCTTTAACTGATGGTAGGGCATGGTCGATACAGAACTAGGAAGTTATAACCAGCTCCTTGATTCCCCCCTCACCCCGTACCAAGTGGAGGTGGGATGCAGGGGAGAGCTGTGTCCTCCGTCCTATAACGGACCAAACCAAAACCCTGACTTCAAATTCCTTTAAATTTTGGGAAAACTTAGGTCTGGATCTGGATCCAGATTTTTTGGGCTCAAGCATAATTCTAAGAACAGACAAACCAATCTGTAGAGGATGAAAACCTTTCATCCAAAACTCAAACCCAAAATATCTGTCAAGTCTGCACTAGGTGAGTGAACATTTTTCCATTCCTTTCCAAATTAAGTAAGTATCCTGCACTCATCACCCAGATATCCTTTATATTTCTGGGCCTCAGCTGGACAAAGAACATACCAGAATACAGCAATACTGGGCAGTTTTTAACGGTGAGGGTAACCAAATTACCAGAGGATGTGGTAGAATCTCCATGACTTGAAGTCTTTAAATCAAGACTAGGCCTCTTTCTAAACAATACGATCTTATTTAGCCACAAATTCTGGATCATTGGGTGAAATCTATGGCCTGTATTGTGCAGGAGGCAGATTAGATGATCAAAAGGACTCATCTTGGATTTAAAATCTGTTAATCTAACCCAACCAGCAAATGTAATTACCAGAAATCTCAGGAGGAAGCAAGCTACTGATCCTCTGGATACAATCTTTTCTAGGAGGAAGGTGGGCACTTTGATCCCAGTTTTGCAGACCCAAAGGGCTTGGGATAGTTTAACAAAGTTTGGGTAATTTTGGCTGCTTACGCAAACTACCCCAGAGCGCACCAGATCCCCTCCTCAGCTCCAGACTTTTGAGGTTCACCCCCAATAAGTCCTACCTCGGTATTATGAAAGCGGTACTGGATAAAACACAAGAGAGGAGACAAAACAGCCTCTGTCTCATAAACAGTCTAAATCACCCTTCTCCCTTACTCCCACCCAGGGCTGGTTCAAGCAAAGCTCAGCTCCCCAGACAAGATGTTCAGTTGGGGATGTCTACTAGAAGGCCCAAGATACAGTGAGTGACCTTCTCCACCCCACGGGCCCCAGACCAGCTGGGAGGGAATTCAGTGCCAGACAAGGTCATCATGGAGGAGGAATGAGTGTGTGCATTTGTGGAAGGAGGTTGGGGAACTGGGGATGGCGCTTTCCTGTTAAAAACAGGAGAGGTGATGAGGAGACCCAACAGGGTTCTGATTGAAGGGGAACCTTCCCTAATTCCAAACTGAGTTCACATTATCATCACCCCTAGAGCTCTCGCTTAGTACAAAGTCGCTCATAATCCCCCACGCATGGGGCCTGTGAGCCGTGAACATCACGCTAGCATTTCATCCTAGCCCTGGTGCCAAGGGGCCACATGACCCCCAGGCCCTCTGCAGCTGCAATGCATCAGAATTGTCAGGACCGGCTCCGTTTTACTCTGCAACTGGCTGCCCAGAATTCATGAGCGCTACCGGCGGTGCCGTCCATCACCGAGGCAGTCACTGGAGGAAATGAGGGTGATCTGTCCTTCAAATTGGGGATGTTTTTCCCTTTTCCTATTAAAATAATGGCCTTGGCATTGCCCTTACTAACTGTTCACACAGTCTTGCAATCGGACTGCTGGACTGCATCCATCCTTGCTGCTGATCCCCCACAGCAGGGTCTGGGGAACAGGAGAGAGTAGCACATTGGCTTGTAAAATCCCTGTGAGGCACCCTTCTTTGGTCATGTGACCCTCATGGTAGCCACCTTTCCCGTTTCAAAACCACGGCCCGGTGGGGGCATGCACGGCACAGTTCCCTTGTGGCCGAGGCTTTAAAGGTGCAGCCAAACCCCCATTTCCAATGGGCAAAGGAACGCAGGTCAGGTTTTCCTCCTTATCTCAAGCCACTTGCCAGATGGAGACGCCTACCGCAGATCTGGGTTGACAGCTGGGGCAGACTTTGTTAGCTAACGCTTTTCACCTGGGATACCATAACTTAAGCCCAAAATGGATTTGCTGGCTCTGCTCGCCCTGTGCTGTCAGATATCGCTTGCACCTAACCAGGGCCCTGAGCAATAAAACAGACAAACTCTAAGAGAGAAAATTACTGGATGAACTCAAGTCTTAGCCAATACATGTAGGCTGAAATAAGAAGCCATTCATTTGGGGACCAGTCTGACTCACCGTATAGGACAACTATGCCATGAAATTATCTTCTTCTCTGAGTCAAGGACGGACTTGCAGCCAGGGGCACCACAAGAGGGGGGCGGAGAGGGGCCAAGCTGGCTCTGAGAGTGCTGCTTCCAGGGAGGAGGCGGTAGAGGCCTGGGGAATGGGATTGCTGCCATCAGCCCTACTTTTTCCTTCACAGCTGGGCTGGCCCCACCCAGGTGCCCGAACACCTCCATCATCTCCTAACACCTGAAGTGGCATGCCTAGTCCCAGGCAACTGGCTGGAGCAAAGGGCCCAGCCCGCACACCAGGGGCCACTAGTGTGGGGGATGGCACAGAAAAGCATCAATCCTGCCTAGCAATTCAATTTTGTGGACTCAGGATCAAATCTGAGTCTCCATCCCCAGACTCCAGCCCCTGATCCCCCACAGCACCCCAGAGTGTTTACTACAATCTCCTCCCTTCGCCGCTAATATTATTTGGTAAAAATTCAGACAACATTCCCTACATTTTTTAGACTTCACCCACCCCCATCTTGAGACTCCATGTGGTGCCCCTGATTACAGCCCCATTTCCATCATGTAGTTCTTTTGTAGGGTGACCAGATAGCAAGTGTGAAAAATCTGGACGGGGCAGGGGGTAATAGGTGTCTATATAAGAAAAAGCCCCAAAAATCGGGACTGTCCCTATAAAATCGGGACATCTGGTCACCCTATTCTTTCGTGTTCAGTACTAAAGCCTTTACCCAAACTGTAGTTATTTCTATAAGTTACTTACAGTCCAGCAGAGCTTGAGAACTCATCTGAAGTGTAACTGGTTTCATCTCTCCTTCAAAGTTTAAACGTGATTATTTGCCACTCTGCATACAAAATAGATGGCATAGTTTTAGAAAGATGTTAAGATACTTCTGAGATTTCAGAACCTTTTCTCCAACTCTAGATGTTTTACTGTTAACACTAAAGCTGGTTGGAAAATGGAAAGCATTCCCCCCACTCGCTCCGTCCCCCAAAAATGTCAGTTGTTTTTGTTCTGCAGGTTTAGAGAAATGACAACTTTGGTTCAGTATTGAATTTGGGGGCTTTTTTGTTTTCCCATTTTGCCCTTTTTCTCCTTTTTTTCTTTACCCTCTCACCCTTTTCCTTTTTTTTTTTTCTTTGCCATTTTGCCACTGAAAAATGGGGGGAGGTCAAAAACGGGAAAAACACAAATGAAAAAAGGATTTCTTTTTCTTTTCTAATTCTATTAAAAAAACAACAAATTGAAACAAAACCCACCC
Organism: Platysternon megacephalum; assembly: GCA_003942145.1. Classification (NCBI taxonomy): domain Eukaryota; kingdom Metazoa; phylum Chordata; order Testudines; family Platysternidae; genus Platysternon; species Platysternon megacephalum. The sequence goes on from QXTE01000276.1 coordinate 787,000, forward strand.
TTTTTTTTAAAAAAATTCCAGCTTTGAAAAAAAAGGCCATTTTTCAATGAAAAAATGTAGCATTTGGAAAGCATCGACCAGAGCTAGGTATCTCTTTGTTATCTGGATTTCCCTAACATTAGGATCCAGATTCAGAACTTCTCCAGAAGTGCAGCCCAAACCAGCATTAAGAACACTGAAGGGTAAGAAGTGGAATTCTTGCTTCCCACGTGAAAGAGCTGGGTTTGATTCCCAATCAATACACAGCTAATCTGAAATCAGAATACATGATCTAGTGGTTCTTTCTGGCCTTAAAAGCTATGAATCCATCCAGATTCTGATTGCTTTTAACACCACATGATAATAGGGCAAGGGGTGGAATGGTCCCTCCCTCAGAGAGCTCCAAGAAGTAAAGGTTTTATCTTGCTTCTCCGTCTCCCTTGAGAGACAGCAGGTCACATACTCTCCCAGCATTTGCCACTTCCCAATCCCCTCTTGTTTATCCTGTCTCGTGTACTTCTACTTCACTTTTGTTTAAAAACTTACCTGCTTCTGCATACCCTGCCAGGAACTATGTGAGGAGGAGGAGGAGAAGAGAGAATCAAAATGGAGGACAATCCATTTATAGAATAAGCCCCGCCCACAGGAGGAATTATGTCAGTTAGTGGGTGGAGCTTGTCCCTATATAAGAAGAGCCCTGGGCATAATAGCATTTAGTTTAAAGGAATTCTAGAGAACAGAGAGCAACAGGATAGCGCTAAGCTACTAAGTTTTCATTAGGGAAATTTTGTCATACATGTTTTTGTATGCTATTGTCTTCCATGTGCTCTGTATCATTTTTTCATGTGCTCTGTAAGCATGTTGTATATCACCTGTGCTCTCTGCTCTATTAAAAACAAAAAATGCATGCTGGCATGTTCATTCAGCAGCTTAGCGCTTGTCTTCACTGCAACAGTTAGCTCAAGTGGGTACACTCAAGTTACATCACTTGAGCTAGCCTAGCTCAAGTGAGAACAGCCACACTGTAAAACACCACTTAGGCTAGGCACAGTGATTGGATTAGCAACTGATGAGTTGTGCTAACTTGAGCAGTAGCCTGTAGCGACATTCCCGCCCTGTATCGATGGCTCGAACTTCAGCAACACTCAAGCTTCAACCCACCCGTGCCAGCTAGCTTGAATTTAAAGCCCTGCTTAATTTAAGAACATGAGAATAGCCATACTGATCAGTCCAATGGTCTGTTTAGCCCACTATTCTGTCTTCCGACAGTGGCTGGTGCCAGATGCTTCAGAAGGAATGAACAGAACTGGCAATTATTGAGTGATCCATCCCCTATTGCCCAGTCCCCACCAGAGCTAGAAATGTGTGTGTGTGGATGGGAGTCAGGTTAGAGGCAAGGCTCAAATTATACCTTGAGTTAACACCGCAGTGAAGACAAACCCTCACATAATGTCTCCATAGTACATGTGTTTTTCTTTATTTGAGCTCCACCAACCGACCCAACCTTTGTGTTTTATTTGTTTTGTTTTGTTTTCTCCTCTTTCTCTCTCCCCTGTGTCAGGGAAGTGAAGGGGTTATTCCACTGATGTAGTTAGTTCACTTCTTTGAGAGGCTGTAGCTAAGTCAACAGAAGAGGTCTTCCATTGATCTAGCTGTACAGAGACGCCGACTCCATGGGTGCTCTGGGGCTGGAGCACCCACGGGGAAAAATGGTGGGTGCTGAGCACCCACCGGCAGCCCCCCATCAGCTCTTTCCCCTCCCTCCAGTGCCTCCCGCCCACCGCAGATCAGCTGTTCTGCGGTGTGCAGGAGGCGCTGGGGGGGGAGGAATGAGGGCAGGGAGCGCTCAGGGGAGGGGGCAACACAGGACAGGAAGAGGCGGGGCTGGGAGCAGGACAGAGGCAGGAAGAGGCAGGGTAGGGATGGGACCTTGGGGGAAGGGGTGGAGTGGGGGCAGGGTCTGGGTCAAGCACCTCCCAGCTCATTAAGAAGTCAGCGCCTCTGTAGCCGTGTCTACACTTGGGGTTAGAGTCAATTTAACTATGGCTTTCAGGGCATGACATTTTTCACAGCCCTGGGCAACTTAGCTGGGTCGATCTCATTTTTAAGTGTACATCAGACTCTCGAGAGACAAGGAATTAGTGTCAGGGCGTACCCAATATCCCGAATGATGAATCCCCTTAGTGTTCATTACACCCGTGTCCCATCTCTTCTCTGTCCTGAGAGATGCTACAAGTACAATCTCAGACTTGGAGGTGACCGAGGTCTCTAATTTCTGTAAATTCCCCCACGTTTAACTTTACAAGAGCAGCCTGAGCAAACTTGCTCTTATCATAGGTACCCCGACCAGTTGTGTCTAGGCAGCTAGAGGGTATCACAGTAACTGTTGAAGCCTTAGCGTACATCCTAGAAAATTCATCCTGCCATATATACTGAAATAGTCTCTCAATAATGGGCTATTCATTGCATCGATTATTATTTTTAAACAAAAAGACAAAGGATGTGTTTGAGCCTCAGAAATGTGGCGACAAAACAACTACATTTAATTTCAAGGAAATGATACCATCTGGTTCTATGGCTGAGTTGCTATTACACAACTAAGGCTGGATCCTGCCTCACAGTAGAGGTGCCACAAAAGAGTATATATAGATTATATATCTATAATTTGCCTGGGGGAATAGCCATGTGGTGTAGGCTAGCCGAACCATCACAGCCTGCTCTATGTAATCCTGTTACTCTCATGGCCCCTGGTATAGTAGGGGCCATGAGTAATCCCTGGAAGATATAATGTTCCCAGCCAATGCAAGTTAGAGCAGCCCCGAGGCTGCTCTAATTAGCGATGGGCCCCAAACAGAGTATTTGCAGCCTCAGGAATCCAGAGAGAACAAAGGTGACTGTGGTATCTTCACTCTCTGCACAATATTAAAAATATGAGGAAGCCACACAGATATAGTTGGGTTCCAAAGACCCATGTTTGCCAACAATTTACAAACATGCAAGGCCTCGCTCCATATATACTGCCGCTTGCTAAGAGTCTGGTAGCTTCTGCAATAGAAGACAGGGAGACAGCCAAACTGCTTAAAGGGATATTACCTCATTCCTATATGTTTCAGTGGTTTAGGACCTGTGTTTGTCCCTCCCTGCACATGGAGCCTTAATACAACTTAAGGTCTGGTCTACACTTTAAAGTTTTGCTAGCCTAGCTCTGGTGGTTAGGGAGATGATTTTTTTGCTGACATAGCCAGTAAAAGCCCCAGTATAGATGCAGTTATATGTCGACAATAAAGTACTTTTGCCGGTGGAGCTCAAGGAACTGGCATAAAGTCTACCAGCACCGGAGCTATTTTGCCAGTAGAATCCGCGTTTACAGTAGGAGGAGTCTGGTAGTGTAGCTATGCCAACAAATCTTTTAAGTGCCAACAAGGCCTTGCTCTCTCGCCATAATTTCATTGACTTTCTTTCAGTTCTTTAGCTCTGCTTCATGTAGGCAGCTTCTGATCAAAGCCAAGGAAAAGATCAATGATGCAAACGGCTTGGTGATGTTTATACGTTCCCCATTTTCTGTATGAACTCCCTCCTGATTTTCATAACTCTCCCTGGACCCGATTGCCCATCCCACTCCTCCATTTGGCCTCGTTGCCAGGCCCGCCCCACGTCTCCTCACAGTTGGGGGGCTTTTTACTTGACCGGCTGAATAGCCCTGAACTTGGCCCCTCATCCCAAGCCCATGAGTCATTTCTCCTCTCTAAATATCACCTTTCCACTTCCATTCTTCATTAGCTTATGATTTTCCTCATGCTGAGTTCCAAGCCAACCCATAGGAGTCCATGGGAGTTTTGCCACTGACTTTAATGGACCTGGGATTGTGCCCTATTCTCTAGGAAGGTACCATAGAAACATATAAGGCCCAGATCCTCAGCTGGTGGAAATTGATGCAAGGGCTCTACAATGGGAAGGCCAGAGGACCATGGCCCTATCACTTCTTACCAGCCGTAAGGGCGAGCATCGGGGGGGGGAGAAGGGGGCGGAGAGAAGCCAACAGGGGGCGGGGCCTCGGGCAAAGAGGCAGTCCGAGGGCAGGCACTCAGGGGGAGGAGCGGTGAGGGTGGGCGGGGCCATGGTTCTGGCTCCGGTGGCCGCACACACACATACATTTATGGAGCTTCTGCTGCACCCGAATTGGTGTCACTCCAATGAAGTCAATGGAGCTGTGCTGGTTTAGATCAGCTGAGGATCTAGCCCTCATTGCACCGTACTGTTGTTTTTCCCCCCAAAAAAGGATTCATTCTTTTACAAGTCGAGCTGCTTGGAAAATGGCAACAATGATTTGGCAATAAATAAATGAATAGATTGAAATGTCAAGGTTGTTTCCATTTCACAGGCAGTCACATGGCCGAATTTTCTGAAAAAATGTTCTGTGATTTTTTTTGTTACCAACATTTTCATCAAAATTATTTTCTGGATTTCTTTTTAACTTCTCATTTACTGGCAACATGTTTTTGGTAAGAAAATGTGTTTTTTTCCTTGATGAAAGCTTTGTAGAAGGATTTCAAAAATGACAGGAAAAAATCATGGAAAATTTGGGGAAACATTGAAAAATCTAGGGGTTTTTTTTAATGTTTCATTTTGGGGGAAGAAAGGGGGAATTAACTTTACATGTAAAACATGTCAACCAGCTCTATTGACACATTTTTGCCCAATCCCCTGTGAATTGAAAACTCTGAATCCAACCCAGTTGGAATGATCAGTAACACAGGCTGGAGCAAATTTTATAATAAACGAGAGTCTGATTCTCTTTTCACTTACTCAAGCGTAAATCAGGAGTGATGAGGTTGAAGTCCGTGGGCGTACCCCAGAGTGAGAGGACAATCAGCCCAGGAGTTTTGACAATGGCCCTCTCAAAATGTCACTCCACCTTCTTAATATACTTTGCACAAGACTCTCGTCCACTGCACATTCTCTCGGCTAAGCGCACTACAGCTGCAATGCCGCTCACTTCAAAAAGCTCTCTCCTGGACAGTTTCTTTCCTTGAATGAGAGGCATGATCTTACCCAGACCAGAATCCTCATCGCCCAGGCTACTTGTGTGGTCTCCTCAAAAGGTCCCAGCATGCTACTACCCTCCGTATCCACGGAGCAGGTGTCAGAGGCAGCCACTACCCCGTCACCCCCTCTGCAGCCTTGCAAAGTCATTAGTGGCCTTAAATTCTTGGAGCAGAGAGAAGTGGGAAATTCCAAACCAGCTGTTACCTCCCTGGTTGGGATGGTACGTGTGGGCAGCTGTTTGCACCTGATGTATTCCAAGGTGTGATGTGCTATACAGGGAAAACTGAGGGGAGCCTAGCTAGAGCCAGACCCAGAAAGGGCTCTAAATGATCCAGTTCATTTACCCGTCTTTTAGCTGGCAGGGTCCTGAGTTCGGGATGATGGGCCAACATTCTGCTCTTGCTGACACTTGGCCAGATTCTGGCCCTATATTGAATATCTCCTAGAGAAGACCGGTGCAGTTCCAGCAACAACAGACACCTGTTGCCTGGCTGATCACAGCTCCCAGGTTCAAGTCCTGATTCTGATGAGTCATTATTATTTTATTTAATAATTGCAATAAAGTAGTGCCCAGAGGTCCCCGTCAGGATCAGAGCCTCATTGTGCCAGGTGTTATACAAACACATAAGCAGACATAGTTCCTGCCAGTTTACAATCTAAGAAGACAAGTGTCATTTGAAAGGTAGCGAGTGATAAAAAACAATCAAGTAGATATTATTTTTACAGGTGTGTTTATATTTGCTATTTTTTTCTTACCATAAACAAGTCAAGTAAGTGTAGGGTGACCAGATGTCCCAATTTTATAGGGACAGTCCCGATTTTGGGGTCTTTTCTTATATAGGCTCCTATTACCCCCCAGCCCCTGTCCCGATTTTTCACATTTGCTGTCTGGTCACCCTAAGTAAGTGCCTCAGCTTAGCCATTGCTGGTTGGCTGATCTCCTATAGGCATCATGGTGCCCATGTGTCTTGGAGATGAATTTTATACTTCTGCAAACCTGTAGCTAATTCATTGAAGATCCTGGTGTTACACCTCATTTCTACCAGTGTAACTGAGCTGAGGTCCACAGAGATTAGTGTTGCCAGAAGCAGGGGTTAGTTTCCTGGGCTGGGGATTGTGTCATGTGAATTGCTTGGATCAAGCACAGAGTCACATGGACAGCAACCATGGAACAGTAGGCTACAGCTTCAGTTAGAGGAAGCCTCCAGAGTGTTGTCACTATGCCTGGTTTACAATGGAGTCAAAATTGGGATTCCACCCCACTTTTCTCCTCCGGCTCGGCCCAGTGGCCTCTCCCATCTAGGCACAGGTACAAACTGCCTCATAGAATCTGCCCCAACAAAGACCAGCACTACTGTATTTTTTAAGGTGCTGTTAGGTTGGGAGCTCCGCTCCCAGGTTAAATAAAGCCCTTCTGATGTGGACACAAGTGCTTGCCAGCCGGGGACTCTCCTCCCTTGCACATTCATCTTTCAACTTTTTAGCGATGAACAGAGCTTCATTTGTGCCGGGGCTAAGCCGCAGCCCCTCTTTTCATGCCAGGGCACAGCCCTGCCTCCTCATCTGTCAGCAGCTCAAGGTGTGGCCTGGGACGTATGGTGCATGCAGGTCATGCCATGCAGAAGCCCCCATGGTGTTCTACAAAATAGTGTCCTCCGTGCAGCGTGACCGCACATGTCCAGTCCATGTGAGGACACACGATGCGGGGCACCTCTTTCTTTGCACATAAAGCCCTGTGGATCAGCACTTATCCTAACCTAAAGCATCTTAAGTGTTACATTCATTGAAGCGACACACACACACATGAAATGAAAACCAGGATGCAAAGCAATACGAAATCTTAACAGATGGGACATGACAGGATCTCAGGTCTGTCAGCTTTCTGGATCCGTGCCGTGGCGTGGGAGCATGCTCTCAGTCTGAGACTCGGTAAGCCAGAGATGAATTACTAGCGACAGCTGAGATGAGAGGCAAATGGCATCCCAGTGAAACTGGCCAAGGTCTATTACCGCACGCTGTGTGATCCTAAATACCTTGAGAGCAAAGGTCAGGAGTCCAGGACTCTGCTCTCGGGCTGCATTACCCCCACCACCCTCACCCCTCTTGCCGAAATGATTCGCCGCCATGTGTGGAATAAATTTTGGCATCTTGGCCTACGTGAATAATTAGCAGCAACTAAGTTTACCCAGCAAATTTAGCCTCTTTGTTTGTTCGCATGATAACTGAGGGCGATCACACTTTCCTCAGAGTTAGTCAATTAAGGTTTCCCCCAGTTTAGCGCTATGGATTGAGCACCAAGAGTTTTCTTCAGATATTTAATATTTACTCTGGGCCTGACCCAAAAGCCACGGAAATCAACGATTCCCACTGACATCAGTGGACTCTGCATCAGACCCAGTGTGAGCTGCCTGACAGAGTTTGATTGGTCAGATAATTCACTGAGTGTTGTTTCTGTTCTCTGATTGGCTAGGCTTGTAACGGTTGCCAAAGTCGATGCTCGTGCCTGTGACTTTGACATTTGCTATCCACGAATGTCAGCTGCAGGAAAAGTCAGTCGCGTCGTTATTCCCAAAGCGATGACAATACGGGGGAACGAGCAGGGCTGGTGCTGTTTCGAAGCCGGAGCCTCTGGGTTCTACTCCCCGCTGCTTCTGTGACCTTCCAAGAAGCCATGATGGGGATCTGCTGTTGTTACTCAGAGTCCTCGCTGCTCACGGGCTCGTCCCAGTCCCATACAGAGAGCTGGGGCTTGTTGAAATATTCCTGCGTAATGGGCAGATACGATCACAGAAGTAGTAGTGTAAAAATGGCCCCTACTTACTCAAAATACCTGCTCCCTGAGGCTAAAATCCAGCCCCAGAGCAGCTATGCAGTTGTCCATCAATGGCTATTAGCCAGGATGGACAGGGATGGTGTCCCTAGGCTCTGTTAGCCAGAAGCTGGGAATGGGCGACAGGGGATGGATCACTTGATGATTACCTGTTCTGTTCATTCCCTCTGGGGCACCTGGCATTGGCCACTGTCAGAAGACAGGATACTGGGCTAGATGGGCCATTGGTCTGACCCAGTATGGTCGTTCTTATGTTCTTGTGTTCTGTCACCCATAGGGAAGGATTCCTCTTCTGGGGGCATCTGCTCACCACCCACCCAGGCTCCACCTTTAGCCTGTGTATTTTCCAGTCATATACATGCTCCCTTTACTGACCAAAGCAAGTGTTTGCTTCTGTTAACCCTGCCCAGGCCCTACAGCTATGGGAGAGGGAGCTGCAGTCGGTCCTGCCTCATATATTCTCAGTTCAGTCATGACTGCAGAGGGCCAGATTTTACCTTTACTTACCTCTCATGCAAACCCCACTGGGCCTAATTCCGCTCTCATTAACATCAGGCAACGCTGAGGTTGCACCGGTGAAAGGGAACAGAATTTGACCCAATGACTTCCAGAGATTTGCACAAGGCAGAAATCCGCATGGGATTTTGCCCCACTTCTTTCTTGCTGGTAGCGGCCTGGACGGCAGAAGGATCCCAGCTTCCTTGGTGGAATGCTCTAGGGCCACCTGGTTAAACAAAGCCCCATGTGGCATGTGAGCTGGTCACGTTCGATACAGTACAAAATTCCATACGCTTCTCTCTGTAATGTCATTTTTGCCACTCGAGCTGCTCAGAGGGCTCCCCTGTACAGAAGTACGCGCATCACGTCAGCTTTTTGTCTCACTGAAAGTCGTCACGAGCATATCCAGGGTCCAGATTCTCAGCTGGCCTAAAGGGGTGCAGCTCCGGTGGCTTCAACAGAGCGATGCCAACATACAGCAGCTGAGGGTCTCCCCTCCTCCCCCGGCGCATGCGGATCCAAACAGACAGCGAGTCACTTGACAGGCTGTGTTTACAGACCTCCCGCTCTCAGCGCGAGACTGGGGCAACCAATTGTGTAGGATTTCTATAGCAAGGATCCAGCCGTTTGTACAATGCAGCTCTCAGCTTTATTGTATCGTCCCCGGCTACAGGGAACTCACTACCCCTGAGTACTGAGGAGATGTCTGTACTGGGGGCCAGATCCTGAAGTCTGCCGCTGCGTTTTCACTCAGACTTTACTCAGGCACTAACCTCCATGGGAGTCCAGATACCTGTTACTATGACGATGTATTATTTCCACTGCGGAGCCTAGTCACGGGCCAGCCCCCTGTCGTGCTAGGCGCTGCACTAACACAGATCAAAAAGCTGCTCCCTGCCCCAAACAGCTGATAAACAGGGCGTCTCTAGGGTTGCCAGGTGTCCGGTTTTTGACCAGAAAGTCCGGTCGAAAACGGCACCTGACAGTGTCCGGTCAGAAATGCTGATTGGACACCAAAAATCCAGTTGCCGCCTGCAGGAGCAGGGTGACACGTAGGGGGGACACGTGGGGGCAAGTGCCCCCCAGATTGGTCTGCCGGGGTAGGGAGAGTAGCCAGGCTCTCTCACGCCGACCCAGAGCAGAGCGGCTGGCAGGAGAAGTAGGTGCCCCCCCCCCCTCCGCTCCCCGCCCAGGCCTGGCTGCTGGAGACAGGGAGCCGAATGTGCCAGGGGGCAGGTCCAGCAGGAGGAGACACCCCCCCACACTGCAGGTAACTGGTGGGGTGGGGAGAGTGGGGTGGTCCCTAGGCTGGGCACAGAGCGGAGAGGAGGAGAGGAACCTTGGGGGAGTGGTGCGATGAAGCAGGGCTGTCCAGTTTCCAGAAATTGGGAAGTTGGCAAACCTCGGAGTCCCGTGGGAAGAGAAGAAAAGGGAACGTCTCAGCTCCGGGGTGAGGGATTGTGCCTCTCCCCTGACACCTGTGCACTGGAGCCCTCCCCGCGTGGAGGTCCCGTCTCCAGCACAGAAGTGCGGTTCAGTTACCTGCATGGCACCATCACCAGGACCTGCTGGAGGCCTCCCAGGACCTACAAAGGGAGAGGATGTGGGAAGTGGTCAGGCTAGGGAGCTGCATCACATTGGTGGAGGGTAGGTCTTGGGGGGATGCCCATTGTTCCCCATCCCTCTGGCCCAGTATAGTTTACAAGGGGGCTGTCTGAGATGTCCCGGGGAGCCAGTCCAGAGCGGGGATCTGCCTTTGAGGGTGTCCCCCGGGTAGAGCCCCCAATAAAGAGATTCCATTGGATTTGCTGGGGGCACTGGGCCTCCATGTGAATGGAGCAGTGGGTTTTGGGCATAGAGTCTCCTGGCCTGTTCTCTGGGTGGAGGTGGGGAGTTACCCAGCCCCTCCAGTGGAATTACATGGCGAAATCTCTGCAAGGAGATCCCAGAGAGATTTCCTCCTCCTGGCCCCGGATTTTGCTACAGAAGGGAGGGTGACCCAGCCCCCAGTGCACTCCATCTCTCACTGACTGCAATGAGAGTCCAAGGTGCTCAGGATTGGGTCCTTTATGAGCATTCACACCGTGCTTGATACCCTCTCACTAGCCTGCCTCCGCACGAACTGAGCTCAGTACAAAGCAGGGAGGGATTTGCTTTTTCTGTCCTAAAGTCCTGGTCAGGAATCAGGCAACCTGGGCTGCAGGATGCGACTCACGTCATCCTTAAAAATCCTACGTTTTCCTGATTTTGAAACTGGACTGGACTGTACCAGTGGAATAACTGCTCGTATTGTGGGGCATTCATAAATCATATGTAATGTTTAAATAGCACATTTCATCCTTAGAATGCAGAACACTTTACGAAAGAAGGTTGGTGTCATTCTACATATGTGGAAACTGAGGCATGGAGAGGTGAGGTGAGTTGCCCAAGGTCACAGGCCACATCAGTAGCACAGAGCGGAATAGAACCCATTGCTTCAGGCCAACGCCCTACCCACTGGGCCATACTGCCTTGTCATTGTTATTCAGTGTCGCCAACATACTTGCTGCTGAGCCGGATATACCCTAGGAGTATATCAAGCAGAAGACGGACAAGCCAATGGGCGAATCAGAGGAGAGCGCATTCGAGGAACAATGTGCTGATCCAGGCAAACCTCCTCACGCAGCGCAAACCTATTTGGCTGGCTCATCAGGGCACTGGAGTGCATCGAAGCAGGCCCCCTGTTCGACGCTTCTTGAAGCTGCAGAACAAAGACAATAATAACAAAGGCAGTGATGTCTTTTTAACAGGCACGAGAGGAAAAGAATCAAGTGAGTCAATATTTGTGCATGAAAACCAAATAAGCTGAGCCGCTAGTACAGAGGAATGTGAGGGAGGCAGGCACAGTGCTGGGGTAATAATTATTTCATCTGCCGGCTATTCCAAGATACTAGATTGCCCCTTCCTCTGCCCATGGGCCACACGTATTGCGGATGGCATGGGGAGATGCACAGGGCAGGGTAGGGTTGGACGCCCAGTCCTAAACAGACACGGGTCACGCGGTGGGGCAAGGGATGACTGTGGCAGCATCAGGTGTGTGACGAAGGCCGGCTCGGTGCTTTGGCAGATGCAGGTTTCAAAGCCAACCTCGTCCCAATATTGAAGCGAGTCAGAGGTCAGTGGCTGGAATGTGCCTAGTGCTTTTCTTTAACAGGGGGGATGTTATTCAAGAACTTGCGCCGATCGCAGGTCACGGGCGCTGGAGAAGCCTAAGGAATAGTCCTGGGAGGGAGAGTTGGCTTTGGTGGAGCCCTGGCTGAAAACAAAGGGAGGAGGCCAGAAATCAGCCCAACGGCCTCTGCGAGGGCTCAGCACCGCTCGCTCTCAGGCCTGTAAAGGGCTTGTTTACATTCGGGGGCAGGTGAATCCACAGCTCTGTTAAGAGGAGGTTCATATTAAGAGAAGAATCTGGGAATACACCCCAAATACACCCCCTCCTGCCCATCCTGAGGAGATCAAGTCGGTACCATGGGGGAAAGGGAAAAAGGAAGCCCCCAACCTGCCCTTCGGAGGAGCAGGGGAGCTGCTCCATGTGCTTCCTTGATCCCCTCTGTGGTATGCCTGGGAGGACTGAAGGTGCCATAGAGTGATAGAACTTCTTGTCCTCCCCTCTTCCTCTTCTGACCCGTCTCTGCTGCAACCCCTGGCCCTCCATGCCATGCAAGGAGTACACATCCATTGCAGGACCTGCCACACGTTTCCCCTTATGTACATTGGTGCCACAGCCCAAGGGCCCTCCAGAGAGACAGGGGCAGGATTTGCCTCTAACAGCTGTAAGGTGCGGGGTTCAGATGGGATTCTTGTACGAGAGCATTCCAGAGCCAATTCAGTCCTCTGGGCCCCAAAAAATTCCACCCAGAGAACCTGGTTCCATCATGTCTGTGCATGCATGGTCATGTGTACGTTCATGTGTTGCAACACGCGTGGCGTGTGGCTGTTCCTTCCTGTGGCTTTTAGCATTTAGTTGTTGTTTTCCCCCCTAATCCTAAAGAAAAAGAAGTGGAAAAAGTTACATCCAAATATCACAGCAATAGTACAGTAGAACCGCAGAGTTACAAACTGGCCGGTCAACCGCACACCTCATTTGGAACTGGAAATACACAATCAGACGGCAGCAGAGACCAAAAAAAACAAAAGCAAAGACAGCACAGTACTGTATTAAACATCAAACTACTAAAAACATAAAGGGAAAGTTTAAAAAAAGATTTGACAAGGTAAGGGAACTGTTTCTGTGCTTGTTTCATTTACATTAAGATGGTTAAAAGCAGCATGTTTCTTTTGCATAATCGAGTTGCAAAGTCATTGTTCAGTTGTAAACTTTTGAAAGAACAACCATAACGGTTTGTTCAGAGTTACAAATATTTAAGAGTTGTGCAGAACCTCTATTCCCGAGGTGCTCGTAACTCTGAGGTTCTACTGTACTCCCAGAGGGACAGGTGATTATCAGATAATACATGCTACGGCACCCCACCGCTAGTAGGCATGAGAGAGAGAATGAGGTACGGTATGAGTTCTCGCCGTCACTCTGAAGTCTTTTGGCTTTAGCAGTTTCTTTCTTGTAAGTTATTATTTAATTCAGTTTCTGAAACATTAGTCAGCTCTATTTGTGAAGGGAAAAAGAACCCCTCCTTCTATTCCCAGACCTATCATTATTCATTAGCCTTCTTGGCCCTCGGACTTAAGCAAAATCCAGCAGTGTCACGACTTTTTAATAAGATATCATCTTCAGGCATGACAAACATGAGAGCTTAGTAAATAATAGCTCTAGCATGTAATGTCATGCCTAGCCCATCTGTTGTACTAATGACTGCTTTTCTGTCACCTGCCACTCTTCCACTGCTGCTTTGCAGTCAGCGGCAATAGCCTCCCGTGTTGTTTCATACAGTTATGGAGCAGCTCGCATGCGTTGGCTGGTCATGAATCTCTCCAACAGCTGTTTGTGTTTTTATTGGGAGTGACAGAGTAGTCAGCATTTTTTCAGGGGAGGAAATTTATTTTGACACACATGCTGGTATTAATACCAACACTGTGTAGTAGAACTGAAGAGCAACAGAATGGCCATGTTGCTTTCTTTGTCCCACAGCCTGAAAACAATGGTAATTTTGTAGCCTTGTTTTTTTTAATATATAGACCATTTTACAGGGGACTTTTCAGCATGCTCACAGTACCCCTAACATTCCCCAAGCTTAGAATTCGAATACATGCTTATACTCTGGTCTCTCTGCGTCTCCAAGAAGCTAAGATATAGAACTGTGCAAATGCCCAATTTTTTAATTCAGTGGCTGAACCAACAACAAAAAATCCCTTTGGGTCAACCTGAAAACAAACATTTGTCAGTGTTTCCAGCAATGTGAAAAAGAAATTGGGGGTTGAATGAAATGTTTTGTTCAACCCCAAACTAAACATTTCCTTTCATTGGCATGGGGGTTTTTAACCCCCCTTTTTTTTTTTAATACAATTCTCTCCAAAGTGAAAAGTCAAAATATTGTTTCAAGAACGCCAAAATGAATCACATCAGCACTTCCAAAAGTTGGGTTTTATTCAACAAAAACAATTCACCAAAATCAGCCCAACTTGGCATTTTTTTCAGTTACCCCAAATCTGAATTTTTCAGCCAAAACAAATAATAATAATAGTAATTTGCACAAAAAATGTCACCCAACTCTACTTCTGGGAGCCTCTGGAGTGTTGTCTAGTGGTTAGAACTCCTGAGTCCTATACTGTCCTCTTCCAAAAAAAGTCAATGGAAAGTCTACCATGGACATAAATGGGCTTTGAAAAGGGCCCCACAGACATACTGTGGAACCTTGGGCAAATCACATTACCCCAGCCATGCCTCAGTTTAACCATCTGTAGAACAGGGACAATGACATTTAGTCAACTGTTTCCTCAGCTTTCACCAGATCTGGATTGAATCCATGCTATTTGCTCTGCTGCAGAGATGTAGGTCTTGCAAGGATCAGTGCCTGCGCAGTTTGAAATCCTCATGGAATTCGTTTCAAAGGTCTTTTTACTTTTGCTCTGAATACGGAATACTGTAGTGTCTTTAGAAGGGAGTTTATTGACCATTCACTAGCCCAGATTCACTGGAATTACCAAGTTGTCCTTGGTACAAGCCCAGAAGGGGTGGCAAACATTGTTTTAAGCCACCTGTGTGGCTCCCTGATCCAGGGGACAAAAGGCACCAACCCAGTTCGTTGGCACAGTTTAAAGCAGCCTCAAGGTCGCTCTGATTTACACCAGCTGCCTCTAGCTCACGTGGGCCTGGGATTAGTTAGATACAAGGAAGGGTAGGTCACACCTCCTTTTCACTTGCCAGACCCCCTACATCAGGGGCTGAGGAAGGTGGAATAGAACCACTACAGCTATACAGGGCCATGTACATCATTGTTACAGCCTCTTTTCATGATGCAACACAATCAATGGGCATTTGAGAATCTGACTCCCTTATTTGTTACCAGACACACTAAACTGGGTCTTGCGTAATTTTGATAGCGATACTGGGCTTCCAAAGCAGGAGTTAAATTCCCCAATATCATTAACCAGCAAAAGTGAATACATTCAAAAATGATTTTGTAGATGTGCAGATTGTACGATACACAGTTTTAAGTAAGTGGAAATACAAAGCCCCACTTCATCTAGGGTTTGGGGTTTGTTTTTGTTTTTCCTTTTAAACTTCATTTGCATCAACTTCTAAATGGATAATACAGGCTGCAAGGCATTACTTTTTCCATGAAAACTAATATTGCCGTGTATGCTTTTATCAGGAGTGTAATCTGAGCCCGAGCTAACATTTTAAAAGGCACTGCAGCTGAATGTGAAAATGGGGATTTATTAGTGAAAATTAAGCCTGAGATTATTAGCTAGAGGCTTTACAAGTTTTCTTTAAAGAGTCTGAAAAATAAAGTAAGGGAGCAAGCTGTATAAGCAAGTCTCAGACAGAGCATGGGCCGGATCATTAGCGAGCATGTAGCAGTGTAGCTCTGATAAGGAAGGACAGCTGACGGCACACACATGGAACTCAGCAGACCCCAGGTTCAACTCACTTCTCCGCCACAGACTTCCTAGGCAACCTCAGTCAAGTTATTTAACTTGTCTGTGTCACAGTTAAATAACTTCTGTAAATCTGTAAAATGGGGATCATTGTACTTCTCTACTGCCCAGGGGTGTGTAAGGATAGACACTGTGAAGTGCTCAGCTACTTCAGTGATGGCCATATAGGTACCACAGATGATGTTGCACCACTGTACACCAGCTGAAGATGTAGACCCTTGACTGGTACAATGTGCCTTCCACCCAGCAGTGCTGGAACAATTTTTATAGTGGGGGGGCAGAGAGCCATTGAACCAAACTGTAAACCCTGCATATGATGGAAACCACTTCAAGCCAGGGGGTGTGGTGGCACCCCCAGCACCCCTTGTTCCAGCACCTGTGCTTCCACCCCCTGTGAGGGCCAGAAACAATTACAATCTCTCCCCTTCCTCTGTACACCCAACAAGGCACAAATCAGCCCAACGGGGCAGGGGAAAAGACGAGGACAAGCCCTACTATGACACAGCCTGCAAATCCCCTGTGCTCAAGGGGTGAGAATGCAACCCCTTGGCCCAATCCTTTGAGCTGTACTTGGCTCAACACAGCCCAGCCCGGCCCTCAGGGAAGTAAGATCGGGCCCTAGATGATTCCGACTGGATTCCTGCATTTTACGGTTCTGCTGTTCTCTGGGTCTCACTATTATTGGTTCGTATCCTTCAGGAAGATGAAAAATTAAATGTCAGAGGAGCTGGGTGTCACAACTGGTGCCTCTAACGAGAAGGCTCTTAAACGACTTCAGTGTCAGTAACGCTGTCTGGTAATAATTTGGGAAATCCCCACTAGAGGAAGAGTCACCTAGTGGTTAGGGCAAGCCAGTGGGGCGCAGGAATCGAGGGTTTTCTGCCTGGCTCTGCTAACAATTCAGTGCCTGCTGCAGGCAATTCCTGGGAGCCTTTCTAGACCTGAGTTTCCTCTGTAAAATGGGGCTAAAATTATTTACCTACCTCCCAGGAGTGGTATAAAGCTTAATTAATTAATTATAAAGCATTTTGGATCATGTGGTCAAGGTGCCATGGAGCAAAGGAAAATAGTGGCCGTCTCACGCTTGCAATAAATGCATGACTGAACGTGAATATCTGTGGGCATGGACTTTGAATTGGGTGTGCAGAGAAATCATGTTTACTCTCAACTGTTCGTGTTCGGACGGCGAGGCACTCACTTGCAGATTGCTGGAAGCCTAGCCACTAGACAAACTAGCTGGAAGTGGCGCCTAGCCACTAGACAAACATACGCTTCAAAGCTCCCTGTGCCATCGAATCTGCAGGAAGCCTTCCATTGTAAAAGTCTGAGTGATGGCACATGCCCCTGAAAATCGGCTCATGCCTTTTTATGCCCGAGTAGTATCAGAGCAGCTTCGGGTTACTTCACTGTTCACAGCAGCGCCTTTGGGTTTGGGGAGAGTGTCGGCTAGTGGACAGAGCACTGGACTGGGAGTCAGGCCAGCTGGGTTCTGTCCTCAGCCCTGCTGGGTGACTCACTTCCCCGTCCGGTGCCTGCTTCCCCTCCAGCCCTTTGCTTGTCTTGTCCTATTTCGATTGCAAACTCTTTGGGGGCAGGGACTGTCTCTTACTATGTGTACAGGGCCTAGCACAATGCAGCCTAGAGCTCAGGTAGAGCCTTCAAAGCTACTGTCATATAAATCATAAGCTCAGTATTCCCAAGATATGTGTCTGAAGCTGCCACTAACTTGCGGGGCAAGTCATTTCAACCATGCGAGTAGCAGTTTACCTACTGGTAAAATAAAGAATAATGATATCTGTCTCATGCTGATGTTGCTGAGTCTTAATCAATGGTCCTGAAACAGCTCTGAGAATGAGAGATGTGATGTAAGTGTACAATAGAAGAGTGAGAGTCGTGAAACAATTTGCCAGGGGTTGTGGTGGATTCTCCATTCCGGACCATTTTTAAATCAAGACCCGATGTTTTTCTAAAAGATCTGCTGTGGGAATATTTTAGGGTCGTTTTATGGTCCGTGCTATACAGGAGGTTAGACTAGATGATCAGAATGGCCCCTTCTGGCCTCGAAATCTATTAATATTTGATTATATTACTGATTTTGGTGGGTGGAGTGTTACAGTTCAAAGGCAGGAACAGTGTATACAATAAAAACAACCCTAGCTGGCATAGAGGGGATCTCAAAGCACTTTACAAAGGAGATCAGTATCATTTTTCCCATTTTACATATGTGGAAACTGAGGCACGGGGAGGGAAGTGACTTGCCCAAGGTCTCTCAACAAGGCAGTAGCCAACCCAGGTCTCCCGAGTCACAGTCCAGTGCTCTATCCACTAAGCAACTCTGCTACCAGCAATTTTTCTGCTCCCCCTGGCTGTACCTGTCCTGGGCCTCATCCCACTGACGTCAATGGGAGTTGCAGGCATTCCACACCTTGCAGAATGAGGCTTCAAATCTCACCCTAGTGCTCATGTAACCCGCGCTTACTCAGTGTGGCACTCTGTCTCCCTCTAGTGGCTGGACTACATAGAGGCTCCTGAGTCCCTATAACCTTTGATCTACCACACCTGAATCGTTTAGCTCCGGCCGTGTGACGCTCACAATCTTAAATCCAGAGGTCCTGCATTCATTTCCTTCTCACGCTCCATGACCTATCCAATGGGTGTCTCATTACATTGTAGCTCCCATACAATGCTTTCACCCATGGACCTCCGAGCACTTGGTGAAAACACTCTTAGCACCATTTTATGGGTGGCAACATTAAGAAGTGACTTGCCCAAGCAGCTAAGTGACAGAAATAGGCGTTGAACCGAAGCCCCCTGACTCCCAGCTCAGTGCCTTAGCTCTGAGACCACAGCGCTGCCTTTGTGCACCGAGCACTGCCCAGATCCGCCCATCATTAACCAGTCACCAACAAGTCATCCTGTAGGGACGGGCAAGGCAGAGTGTGCTCTCGCTGACCCGAGAAAGCTGCATTTGTGCTGAAGAGCAACAATGTAGTGGGGAAAAGATAAATCTATATTTTTACAAACAGAAAAGAAACAAACCGAACCTCGGAGAAAGCAGGAGGCTTTGTCTGGAAAAAATATAGGCGCATTTGGCAGGCCTTCTTGGACTCAGATGCCCTTGCCATGTGTACACAAAAGAACCTCTCATAAGGTTCTAATTTCCTTTTTACTTTTTATATGGCCAATAATAAGACTCATAACTTTAATGTACTATATAGATCTTAGTAAAATGCGAGGGAATGTCTCCAGCATGGTTTTAACCCTTTGGATACTGCTGCTGTCCATATTCTAAGCAACGGCGCCCAACTTTTAGGGGACACCAGAGCCCAGTTAACCAGATCTCAGTTCTGACGGGCAAAGGGCTGATGCTCTAACATTCAGTGCTCTAGATCTGTAGCGAGGCTGGAGTTTAGAGAAGCACAAGCTGAGGTGTAGGGCCCCTATAACTGAATTGGGAAGAGCTGTCACCAAGAACTCAGCCCAGAGGTTTATCCTCGAGAGAAATGCAGAGTACCAGTTATAAAAGGCTAAAATACGTGTATTGCCTGGGAAGCAGTGGCCTAAAGCAACCAGATTCTGGCTGGCCCCTGTAAATGACGCAAGTCCAGCACCCCGATGCCAGAGCAGGTGTTCCCATTTTGGCCAGGTAAGAGGGTGGGGCAGCACCTGCAGAGGGCTGAAGGCCAGAAGAGCAGTAAAAGGAGTTGCCTGCTGGATCTAAGCAGTGCTTCTATATCCTGGGAAATTTCCCCAAATCTGGGAATTTTTGAGTAAAATGTTTTGAATGAAAATTCCCAATTTCCCAAGTTGAAACATTTTACTCGCAAATTCCCAGGTTTGGGGACATTTCCCCGGATATAGAAGCATTGTAAAAAACTTTATCTGGGAATTTTTCACCAGATTTGGGAAATTTTTAGTGCTAGGTTGGGAAAAGTTGGCATCACGATAGAGAAGCACTGGATCTAAGCCAGAGAGCTGGAGTGAAGGGCCAGAGAAGGCCGAAGGCAGGGGACCAGCGAAGAGGTCTCCCCAGACCCAGAGGAACTGTGAGTGGGGCGGGCCGGAGAGCGAGCAGCTCCCCAGCAGAGATGTGATGGGTGTTCCTGCTGGGAAGAGAGGGATTGCACTCCAGCTGGAAGGACTGGGTGGCTGTCCTGGTACAGAGACGGGAGAGGACTGACCGAGTGTCGGGATGTGGCTGAAGGTACCGGTGTGTGGGTTGTAGGGCACAGAGAGGCAAGATGCTTTGAATTTTAAGGACCGGAGTAAGGAATGGGTTCGATAGTTGGGACTTTTATTCCAGATTGTCTTGAACTACATTCCGGTACTAAGCCATATTGCTGGACTAGAGGATAAGCCTCGCATGGCGTTATTGGGTTACCTGAGAGGGAGAACCGAGAAAGGAGTGCCTGTCACGGTGTGGTCTGCTGCAGGAGAGCGCTCCAAGCCTGCCCCATGACACAGTAACTCCACTGGAGTCAAAGGTAACTGAGGACAGAATCCGGCCTTAAGAGTTCAGCTGATCGCCATATTTGGGGTCGGGAAGGAATTTTCCTCCAGGGTAGATTGGCAGAGGCCCTGGAGGTTTTTCGCCTTCCTCCGCAGCATGGGGCAGAGGTCGCTTGCTGGAGGATGATCTGCTGCTTGAAGTCGTTAAATCAAGATTTGGGGACTTCAACAGCTGAGTCAAGGGAGAGAATTATTCCAGGGGTGGGTGGGTCAGCTTTTGTGGCCTGCATCATGCGGGAGGTCAGACTAGATGATCATAATGGTCCCTTCTGACCTTAAAGTCTATGAGTCTATGAGTTAAAAGGGAGTCGGTTAATAGTACCTCACTCTGGTTACAGCTAGATATTGGAACTGTACTTTAGAGGATTGTGCCAGATCTTCATCTGATGTAAATCAGCACCTTGAAACCGATGGAGCTGCACTGATTTACACCACTCTGGCTCTGGCCCCCAGTGTTGCCCTCACCAGCAATCAGAGGAGTTGTACGATGGCAATGGAAACACGTGCTTGTCTCTCTGCTCCTCCATCTTGGAGCTCATTTCTTATAACACTCTTGGAAAGCGAAGCCGTTTGGATACACACATAGTCTATGTCAGAGAACAGGGTTTTCCCCCTACCCCAAGCAGGAGAGCAAGCGTGATTTCTTGCTCCGTACCAGTCTGGGGGGGGGCATTATGAAAGCCTGATTTATGCCGAGCGGTCTGGAAAAACTTCTTGGCTGTTGAATCAGGCTTAAGCTCCACAGCACCCAAGCGAAGAAAGTCTAGTGGAGGATCAGCAAGTTTTAACCATGCACGTCGAATTTTGGTCCAAACAGAGCCTGATTTTCTTCCTTCTGCTTTCCCAGTTATTGCTGCCGTTACTCAAACCTATCCAGAGCGTCGTTTTCTAACGGCATAAGATGATGCACAGCAATAACCACTTCGATTTTTTTTTTTAAGCCCAGCTAATCATCTCACAGCTCCATTTTAGACAATTCACGGTGGCTGAACTGCACTGGAATACATGGGCTGTCCCGTCACAAAAAGAAAATGGGTGGAGCTACGCACCCACTTTCATCCCCCCCCATCTTTGCTGCTTTCACTGGTCAGGGAGGCAGTGCTGCATGCTGGTGAGACTGAGGTGAAATGGAGCCTTCCTGGATTGATGACTGACTGTGTGTGACCTTGGCCGAGTCCTCGCTTTTCCCGTGCCTCAGTTTCCCCATCTGGATGCAGTTGATCCCTGTTGGTAACGCGCCGTGTGATCCTGAGATGGAAAGTGCCACAGAAATGCAACACACTTGTCCTTAGGGAATATTCATCCTCTCAGTGAAGCCACATGAGCGCTCCTTGCCTGCAAGGACAATTGCAATTTGAGAGGTGCCCAGAATCAGGCACACAACTTTAAAAGTGTGTGAATGAAGTCATCTGCTGTAAGTCATTATATGTGCCCCACTCCTCTCTTTTCCCCCGTTCCCCTTATGGTTGTAAGTTTCCCAGGCCCCTTAGAACTCAATATTTGTCCACCAAAGCCCTACCCGGAAACCCTTCCCAAATGTAGCAAATTCCCCCCAATGCTGAAGGAAACTGTTTGATTCTGAGATCTGGGTCCCAGAGAACCATGACTCTGAGATGAATCTGCCGCAGTTTAATGGATCCGTAGTTTCTCTCATTATTACAGAGCAGTGAGTGGTCAGATCTATAAGGAACTGCATGGCCAGAGACAGGGGACTGGATCTGATGGACCTAATCTGGTATAGCAAGATCATATGTTTCTAAGCCTTCTGTACCACATGTATCATCCAGCTAGCAGGTCCTTGCCGAATACTGCTCCTGGCTGGTGTTTGGAAATCCCACCTGCCTCCAGATTACTAATACCTATTTCTCCAGGAGAAAGAGAATGGAATAGAGGCTTAAATCTGGGTCGTCTTCTTGGCAGTGCTTAATAATCGCGTTAGGCCACTGAACCACCTCCACCCCTGAAAGTTAGCTCTGGTTTCCGAGAGCAAGTCCTGGAGAATAATATCTCTGTTTAGATATGTGAGGGGCCAGAGTTTCAGCTGTGTAAATTAGCACATCTCCATTGAAGTCAGCAGAACGATGCCCAATTACTCAAGATGAGGATCTGGCCCCCTGGTCTCATGGCTCTGTGTCAGTCTTGCTGGTGATACGCTGCTCCCTTTTGTTCTCGGGGGAACGATTGCCCAGTGGTTAGGGTGCTAGCTGGGGCTGTGGAAGAACTGTGTTCAATTCCCTGCTCTGCCACTGACTTTCTATATGGCCTTGGGCAAATCACTTAAGATCACATCCTCAAAGATATTTAGACACCTAGCTCCCATTGAAATCAGGGTGGATTAGACGCTTCAGGGCCTTTGCGAATCTGAGATTTGGGCCAGGTTGATACTAAAAGTGTTAGGTCCATCCAGCTATGTTGCTCAGAGGTGTGAAAAATCCACACCCTTGAATGAAGCAAGTTTGCAGATGACACTAAACTGGGAGGAGTGGTTGATACGCTGGAGGGTAGGGATAGGATACAGAGGGACCTAGACAAATTAGAGGATTGGGCCAAAAGAAATATGATGAGGTTCAACAAGGACAAGTGCAGAGTCCTGCATTTAGGACGAAAGAATCCCATGCACTGCTATAGACTAGGGACCGAATGGCTGGGCAGCAGTTCTGCAGAAAAGGACCTAGGGGTTACGGTGGACGAAAAGCTGAATATGAGTCAACAGTGTGCCCTTGTTGCCAAGAAGGCTAATGGCATTTTGGGTTGTATAAGTAGGGGCATTTCCAGCAGATCGAGGGATGTGATCATTCCCCTCTACTCAGCACTGGTGAGGCCTCATTTGGAGTACTGTGTCCAGTTTTGGGCCCCACACTACAAGAAGGATGTGGATAAATTGGAGAGAGTCCAGCGGAGGGCAACAAAAATGATTAGGGGGCTGGAGCACATGACTTACGAGGAGAGGCTGAGGGAACTGGGATTGTTTAGTCTGCAGAAGAGAAGAATGAGGGGCGATTTGATAGCTGCTTTCAACTACCTGAAAGGGGGTTCCAAAGAGGATGGATCTAGACTGTTCTCAGTGATAGAAGATGACAGAACAAGGAGTAATGGTCTCAAGTTGCAGAGGGGGAGGTTTAGGTTGGACATTAGGAAAAACTTTTTCACTAGTAGGGTGGTGAAGAACTGGAATGGGTTACCTAGGGAGGTAGTGGAATCTCCTTCCTTAGAGGTTTTTAAGGTCAGGCTTGACAAAGCCCTGGCTGGGCTGATTTAGTTGGGTTTGGTCCTGCTTTGAGCAGGGGGTTGGACTAGATACCTCCTGAGGTCCCTTCCAACCCTGAGATTCTATGATTCTATGAAGTAATTAAGCCGACCTAACGCTCGGTGTAGACAGCATGAGGGAAGAATTTTTCCATCAACCCAGCTGCCCCCTCTCAGAGAAGTGGATTAACTACCGCAAGAGGAGAACCCCTCCTGGTGTTGTACTGAGTGTCTACACTGAAGCTGTACAGCAGTGCATGTGTAACCCACACACCTCCTGGGTGTGGTGTTCTGTCCCCTCTAGTGGCACTGAGAGATTAGTGAGTCTGCTACAGCCTTAGCTAAGAGCCATGTGGTTTTTAGCTCATGCATTTAGCTCCAGAAGTCCCAAATTCAATCCCGCCCACCGACAACCGGGGTCTGTCGGTGTTACCCAAGGTGTCACTGCAGTGTTTCTAGTGATGACGTAGCCTTTTAGTCTCTTTGTGCCTCAGTTCCCCATAATAGCACTTCCCTACCTGACTGGGGTGTGGTGAAGATAAATAGATTGAAGTGTGTGGGGCCTCCGTTGCTATGGTGATGAGTCCAATAGATTTTAAATGCAAACAAGGTGTAACAGGATCTCGGCCTGGCACAGGGATGCAGAATTCTTCTACGGATCAGGAGTTAGCAGCCGGCTTACAGCTGCTGAGTAACTTCTGCTGACTCATGTGAGGCAGAATATAAAAGGTGGGTGACCTCTTGGTCAGGGGAACTGTCTAGGACTGAGACCAGGAGTTCTCCAGGAAACCTTCGTAATAGCCAGGGCTGGGGGTGGGAAAAGCTTGGGCTGAGGTTTATAATTATTCGTTACCCGTAGAGCCAGACCCCGTGAAAGGGATGTGGCTGACCCTATGGCATGTGTGTGGATTCTATTTAGATCAGGGAGGGAATGCCAGCAGCTCACACCTGGGTAATAGCGTAGGGCCATGTGCTCCAACATTTAACTGTAGCGACTTGCTATAAAACCTGCCTCCAAACGTGGTGCGTAATTCCAATGAAACACTATGTTTCGCTACCGTTCTGGCAGAGGGAAAATGAGGAACTGGGGTAGGGGAGAATAGCTGTTTACGGTGCTTACGTGGCCTCCATCACCACAGTATCGGAGCGCTTCACACGCTTTCACGGATTTATCCTCACAACACCCCTGTGAGGTAGGGCGGTGCTGCTATCCCCATTGTACAGATGGGGAACTGAGGCCCAGGGAGGTTAAATGATTCGCCCAAGGTCATACAAGAAGTCTGTGACAGAGCAGGGAATTGAACCCCATATCCCAAGTGCAAGGCTAATGCCCTGACCATCTAGAGCAGCGTTTCTCAAACGGAGGGTCCCGACCCAAAAGGGGGTCACAAGCTTATTGTAGGCAGGTCGTGGTATTGCCACCCTTACTTCCACGCCGTTGCTGATGGTGGTGCTGCCTTCAGAGCTGGGTGGCATGGTATTTGGGTGGGGGGGTCATCACAGTCTGAAATATTTTCAAAGGGGGTCCCAGCAAAAAAAGTTTGACAACCCCTGACCTAGATGTTATTTTCTAAGGATCACAACCACTCCTTACAATGAAGATGAAGATGTGAACAAGGTTCCCACCACCAAGAACTAAACTCCACCCTTCGATCTATCAGCTGTATCTCAGAAATGTGGAAGGAGTTCTATGCCCAAAGGGTTGACAGCAACCCCCTGGGAGTCACTTTTGTCCCACGGGATTCCTGCCTTCTTTCAGGAATCACAGCGCCACGTCTGAGGTTAGGTTCCCCCTAACACTCACATGGGTTGATCAAGAGGTGGGTGGTTTTAGCAAACTACTTCAGGCCTCAGTGTGCCCTTGGATATGTGCATGTGACTTCCATGAGCCTCCACGCAGAATTTAGTCCTTCGTTTCTTTGGATGCCCCAATCTGAAAGGGTCAGATCTCCAGTCACCTTAAGCGAGTGCAAAGTACAGCTGACCTCTGTCGAAATAACTAACACACGTGAGAGTTCTCCGTCTGTGGGGCCAGTTGGGAGCTTTCTGCAGGCATGTGGTTTTTTAGCATCTTTCAGCTAATTCACAGATCCAAATGCAAAACTCAGCACTCAGGGTCATCTATAGATTGGTGAAACTTCCTGGAGCACCTGAGGGCCATAAAGCAATGCAGGGATTATCAAAAAGAAAAAGTGTTTTCATCTGGATCAGATTGAATCTTCCTTCTATATTTTTTCACAGCACTTCATGGTTTCGAAACACCATGTGTCCGAGAGAATTCAGCGGAATAGAATGTGCTTGAGCAGAAGAATGCAACAGTCAGCAGCCACGTGTTCGGATAGTACTGTCCGGCGTGCACTTTGGAATGGTGAACCGTCCTGATTAGCTCTGGAGAACGAGGAACCGGCAGTATATCACACAGTCCGGTTAGCAGCAGAGCTATTTGTAGCCTATGGCTTCAGTTGCACAGGCCATTGTCATTGTATACAGTGCCGGAAGCGTGCATGGGTCTTTACAGACAAATAAATAGGTGCTGCCTAGAAGATCTTAAATGCTGAAAGGTGCTGAGTACCCAGCAACTGCCATTGCTGCTGTGCTGACTACTGTCGCCCTCCTCCCCAGAGGAGGCTGATCCTGCGTTGCAGAGATGCCGGATGTATGGGGCCTGATGTTGCTCCCATTGAAGTCAATGGGAGTTTTGGCAGTGACTCCACTGAAACCAGGCTTGGGCTCTTCGCTTGTAAAAGTCTTTGGTGGGGGTCTCTTCTGGAAGAGCAGTAACTACACCAGTAGTGATACATGATTCCAAGCAGGAATTTGAATCTGGGTCTCCCCCATGCTAAGCGAGCACCCTGACCACTGGCTGTTCTGGGGTTAGGTGTGCTTGCTTTCTCGCTGTCTCTTCCTCCCACTCCCCCAGCCTACCCCTGAGAAACCTCCCCAAAGAGAGTGCTGCCAGGACCAACATATTTCTGCAAAAAGTTTTAGTTGTGACTACGGTGACCGGACAGCAAGTGTGAAAAATTGGGACAGGGGGAGGGGGGTAATAGGCACCTATATAAGACAAAGCCCCAAATATTGGGACTGTCCCTATAAAATCGGGACATCTGGTCACCCTATGCTGTGACAAATCAGCATTTTCTGACCAAAGAAAAAGCATCAAAAAAGCCCCAACCTGCTCTTCATGTACGCTTCCGATGCCCTTTCCCACCCTTATGACTCTGGCTTACCAGGGGAAGTGATGTAGACCTTTGATGGGTGTGCTAGACTTTGAGGGGCCTTATGCAATCAAAAGGGGAGCATTTTATACCCCCTTTGTTCTTCCATTGAACAGGTGTAAGTGACCACACAGCAGAGAATCAGGCCCGTTAGCATAAACAGTTGAAATAATCAAACTCCCGTCCTTTCAAAATCAGCACACGGTGTCCGGCAGTGCCTGTATGTGCACTGGGCCCGATCCTGTGAGGTGCTGAGTACCCTCAACTCCCAGCGAAATCAATTGGAAATTAAGAATGTGCCGCATCTGGCAAGTCTGGACTCACTGCAAAGGCAATACACTATACAGAGATCCACATGCCCTGCTATATTACATGTTTATTTGAAAGACTAATGTAAACATGCCTTAATCACGTCTATAAATACATATTTATGGTAGCTGGTTATCTGTGAGGTACATCTTTGTTTACGGCAGTGGTTCTCAAACTTTTGTACTGGTGACCCCTTTCACACAGCAAGCCTCTGAGTGTGACCCCCCCCCCCTTAAATATATTAAAAAGTGTTTTTCATGTATAACTCCATTATAAATGCTGGAGGCAAAGCGGGGTTTGGGGTGGGGGCTGACAGCTCGTGACCCCCCATGTAATAACCTTGTGACCCCCTGAGGGGTCCCAACCCCCAGTTTGAGAACCCCGAGTTTACGGAACACCCCTAGCTTGCACACTCAACATTCGCACAGAGCTGAGTGGAGCTATCGGGTACGAAAGGAATGCAGGATCATGCCCGCATGCATATCATGATGCTGCCATATGTGGATAGTTTAGCAAGTACGTTGCTGGGGTTTTGAAAGGAGGCAGAAATATGTATTTCCCCAGTAATCTGAACGTTTCAATAAATGTAATGTTTTCCCTCAGCTGGAGAGAGCTGTGGAATCTAGAAAACTGTTGCTACAAGCCAGCCAATCTGAGATCAGAATGTGAACAGCCGGTCCAAGTGTAACAATCAGACCCAAAGCGGGGGGATCTCAAGGGGTTCATTTTTCCTTTAATGTTACTTCTTTATTAATGTTTACATGATGTAATACAAAAAAAGCACCTCACAATCAGAGGAGCTAGGTTTTACTCCTTACAAGGACAATAGAATAGACAGACAAAACACTTAGAAGAATAGCTGGAGAAGACAATTATCAAAAGAAAGGCCTATGCCAAATCCGTCACCCAAAAACCATATCTCCACCCACCAGCCTCCCCCTCAGCACACCAACAAAAAAATCTTGGTCATGCATAACATGTTTAGGAACGTAATGGACAACTCCTCCCTGCATCTCCGTGGGCAATTCATTAGGAGTTTTATTCCACCACATCCCTGTCTCTAGCCCACCGTCCCCTCACCTCCTCGCCCCTCCAACAGACCCCCTGCACTGGGGTGGGAGCTGGCTCCTGCAGGAACCACTTCTGATAGAGTCACAACTGTGGACAGTTCCCCTTCACAAGTGGAATTTACCACTGGCTATTTCGGGTCAGAATCTGGCCCCTTTGTGCTGCCTGAGTTGTGTCTATACATCTCCTACCTATATTTTACAGAATCTTCCAGCCATATAACCACTCTTGGGTCATCGTTTTTGTAAACATTTCCCTTCCAATTCTCCATTTACCCAACCACCACCCCACATGGTGGTTATGGTCTATCACCTGTTAAACACAAGGCCAAATCCCGAGAGGTAATATCATGTTCTTGCTGGGTGCCCTCCCATCCCAAGGAAAGCATCTTTACTCTCCGGGAAGTCCCATGCGCATTCACAGCCCGGCCTAAATAATAGAGGTGAATTTCCTTAACAGTATCTTGCCTTTTGAAACATCAATCCCATTTATTGCCAAACCAGGAACGGGGGGAGGAGGGGGGCGCAAACCTGCCCAATGCCGAGCACCTCCAATTGACTTGCCCTTGGGTGCTCAGCACCAAACACAATCCGGCCCGGAGCCTTTAAACAGAGTGTGCTTGCTTTCAAAACCTGCTTTGTACTGTAGCTTTTTATAGTTGATTCTGTCCTCTCCCTTTAGATCTGGATATAACTGAGGTCAAGCTCTGCCCTGATTTACACACCCTGGGGTGGGTTTATCCTGCTTTCCCATTGGCATCAATAGGAAAATGCCCATTTGACTTCAACGGGAGCAGAATCCAATTCCTCTCCCCTCCTTATTCATATCACTTATTTGAGGGTTGTTGAAGGAAATTCTAGGGAAAGGAAAACATTGGATCTCCTTCATTAAGAGTCATAACTTGCCGTTCTTACTCTGGGCCCCATTCCGCTGCTCTGACCCAAACAACTCCCCCATTGTCTGGCAGAATTCAGTTCTAAATTGCTGTGCAGTGTGTAAAAAGTTATGAGGATTTCCAAAGCTTTAGGCCCACCTCCCTCCCTCCCCCGCCCAAAAATCCTTAACATACACAAATGCAAAACAAGGACTAATTATTCTGGCTCACTTGTGGGCAATGTGTAACGGTGATTTTCATTTGATTTTGGAGTATTTGTGTTTCAATAACCTCCTTAACCCAGCATCTCACCTCTATAATTCTGGATATTTTAAAGGCTCCTAACAGGAGTA
Source organism: Platysternon megacephalum (assembly GCA_003942145.1). Classification (NCBI taxonomy): domain Eukaryota; kingdom Metazoa; phylum Chordata; order Testudines; family Platysternidae; genus Platysternon; species Platysternon megacephalum. The sequence goes on from QXTE01000276.1 coordinate 816,022, forward strand.
CATACTTCAGATGCTGCATTCAAGATTTGTTGACTGATGAGTTGCATTGGCCTAATTGCAAGCCCTAATTACAGAATTTTTTATTTTTTTTTAATCCAGGAGCTGTATTACTGTGTACATAAAATTCATCACTGCTTAGTGCAGAATGCTTCATATTGACTAATCTTCCTCTGGGTGCCTTTGGAGGCTGGGGGTTGAAGATTGGCTATCTGCATATAAATATCAGGGCAGATGTTATCAGGAAAATGAACTCCCTGAAGGGCTGGGTTAAGGTTTGTAGCGTTTGTTTGTGACACCTTCCAAATCAATGGGATTTTTATTTAGTTCACTATACAGCATTTCGATTGAAAGACCTGAGACTTTACCCTCCTAGAACCTCTGAATCACATAAAAGATTGTGAACTCTGCACACCACTGAATGTATTAATGCCAAGATCTCTGTAATTCCAGGGTTTTCCAGATCCTATATCCACTGTACATACTTCCCCTAACCTCAGCTATGCTCTGGGGGGGAAAGGAGGTGCAGGTCTACAGAGGGAAGTGGCCAGAAGAGGCCAGAAGTCGGTCTCCAAAGAACACATGCGAACACAGAGGAAAATGTGCATTTAATTCACCAGCTATCTATTTATTTTCAGGTCTAACGGAGGTGCTCTAGGATTTAGCCCAGCAACTGTTTGGATCCCAGCAGATGCAACCCATTACAGTAGAGTCATGAATGCTACACAGCTAAGGACAGAAGACTTTATATAATAAAGCAGGGGGGGGGGGGGCAGAGATTCTTTTGACCCTGGACATTTTCTCTCTGTATTTTCACTTCAGGGGTTGTGGGGGGGTGATCAGATAGCATGCATTTGTAAATCGTTAAGAGGCCATGGGTGTATGGGGCAGAGGGGCAAAGAGGGCTGTTGGATGTGTATATAAATAGGTAACGTGTCATAAAAGGGTTACAAGCCGGTGGAAGATAATATACTGGGTGAAAGGAGAGGCCGGAGTAGTTATAATTATTATAAGGAAACAGCCGGATTTGCCATGACACCACCTTGCCCCTGCTGTGTGGGAGTCTAGTAAAATGGCATGTGTTTATAGACGGAGTAAATATAAACCTCTTCAGGGTTATTCGCACACATGTTTCTTGGGGCAGGAGGCACAAAGCTTTAAAAGTACAGTTACAAAAAAAAAAAAAGACAAAAGATGCAGCTTCATCAATGAGCTAGTGGGGCGAGGTGTCGGTGCGCTGGGCTCGCGACCACATTCCCCAGTGGCTAAAGGCCAGTTGCAAAATGATGGACAATTCCAACAGAGGGAATAAGCCAGCAGCATCCCTGGGACTAAATCTGGAGTTTAGTGTTTCCAAACGAAACCGTCTGAAGAGCTGTCCGAATTTAGCAGAATTTGTTACATGAAAGATTTACAACTGAAATGTGAGGTGGTTTTAAATACGCCAGGGCTCTACATTTCAAAATGTATCTTGTATGCCCCTAACAATAATGTGCACTGCTAGTTTAAATCAATCTTAATTATGCATTGCTCTCATTTACCTTGAAAGAGCGAATACATTAGCATCAAATTTTCCTGTTCTGAAAGTGTCTTTTAGGCATTTCTACAGCCACAAATATTCACTGTCAATATGTGTTTTGGTTTCGTTTGGGGTTTTTTTGGCTTGGGAAAGAAATTAAACCTCTAAATAGTTTGACATACGTATCAAAATGCAGTTACAATCAATTAGCATTATTCTGTATTTTTTTTTAATTGCATTTTTTAAATTGTATTTGATTTGGGGAATATGTGTCTGTAGATAGATAGATAGATAGATAGATAGATAGATAGATAGATAGATAGATAGATAGATAGATAGATATACACACCCTATAAAACGCTGATGATTGTGCATATGTGTATTTTGCTATATCCTATATATATGAACAATCATCAGCGTTTTATAGTAATAACATTTCGATTGTTTAATTTGGAACAGATAATTAAAATGTCATTTAAAACAATAAATAGGATTTATATAAATAGGCGTTTAAGGGGTTTTTATGCTATAATACTGGAAAAATTGATAATACCTGAATATATGTGGGAGGTTATAGTTGACACGTTAAACGTGTGCAGGTTAAAAATCGCTGAATAACTCTCCCCCCTTCCCCCTCCCCACCAAAAAAAAAAGAAAGGTAAAACAACATTGTAATAAACAAATAATTAGATATGTACCTTCCATTACTGGGCACTTGCATTTTGTGTCCAACCAGGTCCATATTAGCTGAAAGTCTCACTGTCAGAACACTGAAAGGGTTTGTTTGTTGTTTTTTTAACTATTTCTAAGGCGGGAGTTTAGACATTTCCCCTAACATAGCTCCGTGTAGTTATTTCCCCTCACTTGAAAATGAGTCAGACTCCTCACTCCTTTTTAGACCCTACTTTAAAACATCACACGGCAAATCTGCAGGGCAAAGATTTAACGCAAGCTTTTCCTGAGTCAGTTTCATGCACTTTAAACCATGTGGGTGATGTGTAGTTTGTGCGTCTTTATTGCAACCCTGCAGGGTCTGTACAGGAAGCAAACCTACATAATGCTTATCATGGCCTATCCCTTCCTTTGTTTTCAGTTAGCTCACCCTTGTGACAAAAAAAAAGGCACTTGCATTTCAAGAGAGAGATGGAAGGTGCACATGTAGCGAATTTCAAGGGTCTGGGTCATCAGCGAAGCAAAAACCCTTATTGTAAGAGCATGGGATCTCTCACAGCACCCTCTTCAAACCTGCCCTGGATAAAACGGAACTAAGAACTCTTCTTTTGCCAGTACTTCAGCCAAGCACGTTGCTAATCCAGGTCCCAGGCTGCTGCTGTTCCAGAGGTCAGATCTTTCCTTTTCTCCCCTTTCCTGCCCTCCCCCATCCCCCATCCCCAGCCTCCTCACCCCCTCCAACGCACACGTTGTATATTATAATATGTATATCTCATATATATATATACTGGCACACTCCTTGGGCTGGAGCAAAACACCAGCCTGTCGGTGCAGCGAGCAAAGTACTTTTGCACTGGAGACAGGTTGATTGCAGAAACAGGCACAGAAAAAGGATGATTTTAGTCGAACTGCCCTCTGACTCCATCTCCCCCCGACAGTCATTGTGCCAGTGCCACCGTTGTACTGGAGTGATTTGTTTGGGATGGTTTTATAGCGGTTGATGTCAGTGTTATCCATACTCAAAATATCTGCCTTATAGTGGGGAGAAAGTATCAGGCAATTGTTTAACAGTTAGGTTTACACACACACACACACACACACACACACACACACACACACACACACACACACACACACACACACACACACACACACACACACACACACACATATATTTCAGGTTTCAGTGGTAGCCCTGTTAGTCTGTATCAGCACAAACAAAAACGAGGAGTCCTTGTGGCACCTTAGAGACTAACAAATGTATTTGGATGAAGTAGGTTCTAGCCCACGAAAGCTTAGGCCCAAATAAATGTGTTAGTCTCTAAGGTGCCACAAGGACTCCTCGTTTTTTAACACACAAATTTGTTCCTTGGAGTGCCTGTCAGGTGATCAGGGTGACTTGGCAGAAGATGTCCCATAAACACAGGTCCCCAGACATTAGTTGATTGTCCATAAGGCCGTGCAAGAAGACGTATGAAGAGACCAGGCCAAAAGTACAGTACCTCCTCTCCCACTGACTTCACAAACTGGGCCCCCTCCTGAAAGCCCTGACCGGCAAGAATGACTCATCCGGGTAAGGGCTGGCAAGATCCGGCCCCTTAGTGGGAGCTGAGAACTCCGTTTCACTATCCTGCGAGTGAATTCATGTCACTATCTGGCTCTCATTGGAATCAATTGCAAAATCGCATGGACTTCAATAGGAGCAGGGGATAGGACTGGGGTCCGACCGGTTCTACCGAGGAGAGCTTCATTCCCCCGTACTCGGGGAGTACACCGGGGTTACAAAGGGGAGACAGGTAAATAAAGCTCTCTCTCTTCGGCCCCGTTTGTTAAAGGAGTCTCTTTAATGCAGCGAGCAATTGCTGGTGGAGACCATATCCCCGCGCGCCCCTGATAAAACTACGCCCCGAAATCCTGTGTCTGTCACATCAGGAACGCGGGTTGCTGCGAAAAATGAGCCCTCCTAGCAGGAGTCAAAGTGTCCGCAGGAAAGAGAGGACAAAGCGGTGGCCACCCGTGAGGCCGGGGATCAAGAAACAGGGGGATGCAACAATCCGCGGGCTCCCCGTAAGGCAAATCGGTGGGAGCTCTTCAAAGCCATCGGAGCGCGCAGGGGCTCGCCCCCCCCTGGCCTGACACGTGTTGCAAAACACGCCGCGCCTGGGGCAGCTGTTCACGTGCTCGCCGAACCCAACCTGCTGCAGGTGACACGCAGGTCTGTGAAACTTCCCACTGACGCGTGTGTTTCAAACACAACTCGAGGCTTTTTCCTCTCATTCCTCTAGTCCCGCCGCTTATCCGAGCGGGACGCTTATCCATATCGGGATCGCGAAGTCACCCCTGCGATGTGTGTCACCTCTCATTCACGGCTCAATGAAGGAAGAGGGGAGGGGGAGATCCCTTCAGAAACAAGGATTGGAAATTGATTTGCCAGTCGGATCTTCCTTGGAAGATACTGACCAAAACCCCCTTTAAGCCCCCGCCCCAGTTCTGATGAGGTTTCCAGTTAGAAAAACACACATAAAAGTCCTCCTTTAGGATACACACAGTCAAACGGGTGCTTAGATACCAGCAGTCTAATTGATTTTTTTTTTTATACAGAAGACTGTTATAGCAAGCAAAAATTAAAACCAGAAAAGCGAGCTTGGAGAAAGCCAGCTTTACTGCCCTGCGATTGTTTTCACGGGGTAAAGTCAAGGCGGCTCACAGACTGCTGCCCACTCGTGTGTCGGTGCAAGGAAGGGTTTCGGAGACTGCTTTGCTTCGAGATTTCATTGGAAAATGGAAAGATCCGGAATCTCCTTAAATTCCAACACCCGATTTCCCCCCCCCCCCCCAACACTCCCTCCTCCCTCCCCTGGTTATTTCGCCTACACAAGAGGAGAGTCATTTCTTTATTATTATTTATGGGGTCGGGTTACATGATACTTGCTCCTAAACAAACGCAAAACCAGGCAAAGCTTGGGACTGATTTATTGGGGGGGGGGTTTGATAACTACATGTAGCCCCCCCCCCCCCCCCCCCCCCCCCCCCCCCCCCCCCCCCCCCCCCCCCCCCCNTTGGGGGGGGGGGTGTTGATAACTACATGTAGCCCCCCCCCCCTCTCTCAGACCCGACCCTCCCTTAAAACGGATCGTTTCTGAGTTAGGTCTCGGGTTTTTTTCCCTCCGGTGGTCCCTATGCTGGGAGCAGGAGTTTGTGATGGGAAGTCTGTTAAAGCCATTAGGATTTTGGCACCGGGGCACACGAAAAGCAACACAAACACCACTCACTTTTCTAAATAAACATTAGTCTTAAAAAGTTTGCACTATTGACCCCCCGCAGATCTGATTACTTGTAATTCTCTGAACCATATTTTAAGACCTCGAACTTTTTTTTTTCCTTTTTGGAGGGAGGGGGGAATAGAGGGAGCCTGCTCTTGGTTCATATGTGTGTCACACACACACACACACACACACACACACTTCTGTGCTTTCCGTTATTTTGGAGAGTTAGAGGGGGGGCGGTTCATGGTGCACCGCAATTGAAAGGAACTGTTTCCACGCTACGCAGCTCTAGCTTTTCAAATCGGATTAAGTCAATCTGGGCGAACCGCATCTGCCCACGCACACGGTACAGCAAAAGCGGCATGATCGATTGCAACGTTTTCTTCCTTTTACACTGTATTCCCCCCGCATTTCACTTTACAAAAACCACAAGCGGACAAGGAACTTGAATCCTCTGCTGATTTTCGGTGGAAACGAAGCATGGACCGTGCCCAGTTTGGGGGGATCCTAAAAAAAAGGGGGGGGGGGGAGCCATAACATTAATTCTTGGTCATTTCATTGTTTGTATTTCAGGGATTTGGGTTACACACAGAGAGAGAGAGCAACTAAACCCCACGTTATTCCCAGCAAAGAGGAATCCGGGGGTAGAGGAGCACTGAACTGCTGAGTAATGTGGATTGCCGGTGACGCCACATCAATGTCTCTAGTTCATCGTGCCGAGCCTTATTTTCTTTCCTGCCAACTTCTCAGACGCTGGGGGGGGGGGATTGGGAGGACAGAGCCATTAGCCTTTCCGCAGCATGCAAGGGTTGCTTTGGTCTCTGTTGATGTTTATTACATTCACGCTGCTCCTGTTATGTCTCGTTGCGTCGCCCAGCCAAAGCCGGCTGCCGGGCTGGATTTGCCAAGAGAGCACCGGGCTCCCCCCCCACCCCGTTTCCTCCTATGGCTCCCAGAAACAGGGCTGCGGAGGCAGCTGTGCAGCGGTACCATCCGTTTAATTGGAAGGGTCACATGTTAAATCCTCGCTGTTGTTCCCGCTAATATCTCGGTGTCCCGCTGCTGCCCATTTGCTGATTTCTCTTCAACCAACCATTGTCACAAGGTTCACCCCCGGAACAACGAGCCAATGGGTTGCCACGGCAACTATAATGACATTAAAATAGAGCCCACCCCCCCACTCTCCAACCAGGCAGGAGGAGACCAGTGCAAAGTATTATGCATCTGTGATAGCACAGGCGGCTTGCGTGTTTTTTTTAACAGCGGGGAGAGAGCAGAAGTACGAGGGCAAATTAGTGCTGAAGAGATCTGGCAGCTCCCATCCAGCCAACTGTTAAACACCATCACGTGAAGTTAAACCAGTCCGTGTCCAGCAAAATCCACCCCCTACCAGCAAGTGATTTCCGTGTGGAGCTCCCCAATAGACTCAGGCAGTGGAGAAAGTTAAACACTAATAAACAACATAATGATTAACAATAACGAATAATAATATATACTCACCCCTTTCTAATTTAATATTTGTAAAACAACGCCCCAAAAGGGGCGAGGGGGGGTGTCATATATTTCCAAGCACTGATCTGTGCCCATGAACGTTGCCTGGTGGATAATATATAGTGGTATTTAGGAAAGATGTTAAAACTGGTTTCAAAACCAGAAGACTAAAGGGGAGGGAGAAACAGATGTTGTTCTTCCCCCATACACACACACTTTACGTTTTAGGAGATCCAGTGATGCAACCATCAAAACACGGAATTCGGCGCTGAAAACCAGGAAAAGAAGTGGCGGGGTAGTTTGCAAAATTGGGTCCCTAGCTTAATGAGTGGGAGAACCTATTTGGCTCTTGCATTGCATTTGCAAATCTATCCGCATGAATTTGGGTAAATAGTATTATTAAATCCGATGATTTAAAAAATATTAAGAGCCAGAATATGCCTGGAGATATAACCAGAAAGATACGCCTCGTTTTTAAGGAGTGGGGAGACAGGATCCTTTTGGGTTCGATTGAAGAAGATGTTTGTTACCTTTTCAATGAAAATCAGCGCGTTGTCACTTTACTTTCAAGAGAACTTCTTTTTTATATCCGAGTTTATTTCGAATAATCCCTTTGCAGGGTAATTTCCAGAATCGTTTGCTTAAAAATTGGATGACACTGGGTTAAAAGAAGTGTTTAATGTTACAAGGAAACTTTTGGATCTACTTTCTTTCAGCTACACAGTTGCCACATAAGGTAACACTTTATTAAATGACCAAAGGACACTGTTTTACGGTAATACTGAAATTCTGGGCAGCGCAGCTATAATGTAAATATAGACTGGCCCTCACTAGAATAAGTGGTTGATTTTTTATTATTTGATGCTTGGTAGCTACATTTAAAATTTCGGTTGTCATACAACGATGATGGGGGGGGGTGTCACATAAATAGATATAAAATAGATACTGATCTCTGTAGATTAGATAGGAATTTCCATAGAAATATGTTGGTTTCTAAACTAGATTTCAAACTCTGACTCCTAACTAGAAACATCCTAGGAGACCACCTGGATGCTACTTAAGGAAATGAATTTAGCAATACCATTGAGTGAGGGGCATCGATGGATCAGCTACGATTCTTAATTTCATATCTTGTGGGGGGGGAGGGGAGCCTGTTTCCCAATTGGGTTCGATTTGGTGTCAATACCAGTTCTGTGCATCGGATTTACACGAGCGAGCAATTTCTGCAGCGATAATTTTGTAATCTAACCTCTCCCGTTTGGCGTAATTGAAAACCAGGCATCATCTTATTCCTTTGGCTGTGAGGGGCTTTTTTTTGTTTTGTTTTATTTCCGCAATAAAGGTGAGAATTCTGCCCACTTCCCCTCCGGTCTCTTGTGATTTGTTCTTCAGTGGTGCAGGATCCGGCCCCCAACGGTGTGTGTTTACACAGATGCATATTGTATACACCCACATTCAAACTATTTTGAAACCATCTTCGCATCCAACCGTTCAACATTTCCATCGGCCAAATGGAGGTGCGCGAGGCCAGGGGGTGCACCCTCTTACTCATGCGAGTAGTTCTTACTCAGCCCTCTCTCGTCCCGTTGACGTTCATCCAAATGATTCTAGGAAGAGCTTTTCAGGATCGGGTCCATATCGGGCAAAGGGATGTTTTCCAAGGAAAATGTTTTCACTTGCAAGTCATACGTGAATGGGAGGAGAACAGAAGGAGACCGCTGGGCGAGTCTGCTTTCGGTTACATCGGGGACGTCAAGAAATGGGAGGGAATTTTTTTTTATTATTATTTCCAAGTTAAATGCATAGTCTGCCATGCCCCCTACCACTCCATTTTCAGAGCCAAAGCCCTTCGCATCGGTAGCTGTTCTGTATCGACACCGGTTCGTTTTCAGATGATGGGGGCCGAGGGGGAGAGGGGTAGATTTTTTTTGTTTATGAACTAAGGATGACTGCAAAAGCCAAGATGCTGGGCCCGATCCTGCTCAGAAACAAACGCGACGATGGGAGCTTTTCTACCAACAGAAGCGGGGGCAAGATCTGGCCCTAAAATGGTCACACACCCAAATAAATAAATGGAGATATACCCAAATAAATAAATGGAGATATACCTATCTCATAGAGCTGGAAGGGGCCCCGAAAGGTCATCGAGTCCAGCCCCCTGCCTTCACTAGCAGGACCAATTTTTGCCCCAGATCCTTAAGTGGCCCCCTCAAGGATTGAACTCACAACCCTGGGTTTAGCAGGCCAATGCTCAAACCACTGAGCTATCCCTCCCCGTTACCACGTGAGATCAACGTGCTCTTTCTTTGTAGCCATTTGACGCGAGGTTGGGTATAGATTCCACCCACCCCTTCCCGCAGCTCTCAAAGGCTGGTGGGGCTTGGACAGCCGGTGTCCGTCGCGCTTTAAGGATACATAGCAAGGTGCAGGGGGGCCCACTCTCACGGGAGGGAGAAGAATTCAGCTGTGATTTGGTCCCCTCACAGTCTGAGCTCAGTAGCCAGGGCTGCAAAGGGAGGGGGGGGAAAGAAAGCCTCCCTCCCTTGAACTCTCCTTCTCCTGCCTTTGTAACTTTCAGGCCGTGAAGGGTTTAGCCCCCCCTCCTGCAGACGGGTTCTGGGGCTTGGATGAGCGTTTGCTGGGCGTGTTTGCCTGGATCCCTCGGTAGGGTGACCAGACAGCAAATGTGAAAAATCGGGACAAGGGGTGGGGGGTAATAGGAGCCTATATAAGAAAAAGACCCAAAAATTGGGACTGTCCCTATAAAATCGGGACATCTGGTCACCCGGCGTGGTTTGCCATCCTTCCTTCCCTAGGCACTTCACAGCTAAGCCGCTGTACTTACGGACTCACCAGCTACTTCGGATCCGGAGCTGCAGGCCCAGCCCCGACTCCCGTTGTAACATAACACTGGATCCTGCAGCCCTGGCTCTCTAACAGCCCTGGGAGACGGGGGTTTGCTTCCCATGGTTTTTGCTTCCTAGCTGTTAGGCGCTACTGAAATATAAATACAAACTGGAATGGGTGCAAGAGTGAGCCCCGGCCCGGAGGAACTGAACTGCTAAACACCCCTGGGGAAAAGCTGGCTCTGTAGTTAAATGCCTCTCTCCCCGTTCGCCACGTTGACAAAGAAGGAAACCCAGCGGTTTGCTGCTTTCTCGGGGTGGGTTTGTTTCGGCTGGAAGGTGAAGGGAGTTTTGTGATAAGCTCCCAGCCCCTGTGGGCTCAACGGACAAGGTCGGGGCACAGGCGCTGGGACCATGTGTAGAGGGGCTGTGAAAGCCATTGAACCAAACTGTAAACCCTTGCTAGGAGGAGAACCGCTTCCAACCACGGGGTGCAGCTGCACCCCCAGTTCCAGCACCTCTGGCCAGGGATGCTGGAACGATTTTGCACGTGGGGGGTGCTGATGAGGGTGCTTGTTATTACTGCTCCAAACTCGGGGATTCAGCCCCACTGGCCAAGGCTCTCTCCGCCAGGTACCTCCTGCAGAACTAGGGCCTGGCCTTTTCTCTTCGCCATATTTCCTGCCGCCTGTGCCAGCGTGAATAGGAGAAGCCTCTTGGTCGCTGGTCTGGTAGGTCGGGCCAGGAGGTTAGCTGGGCATTTGTGCCCAGGGTGGTCGGCCCCTTTTACAACATAAAGGGGGGGGAGAGCAAGGGGACATACTGTAGCTGCATTGAATAAAGTAGCGAGAGGATACCCAAAAAAGTAGCCGCCTCCATTCAGACCTGCTACTGGCCAAATGGACAAGCGGAAAGAACTCGCCCTTCCCTCCCTGGTCCACGTTTGCAGTGTTGGGCCCCGGATGCTAACGGGACTTGGGGGGGGGGGAGGTGATATTGTATTGGACCCATTGCTGGGGGTGAATGAGACACGCCTCGGAGACACGGAGCCGGAAAGCTGCTCGTTGGCCAGCAGAAGTTGCTCCCATCAAAAATATTCTCCCCCCACCTTGTCTTGTTCACGGCAGACTCAGGTAAAAGTCTCCAGCGGTGAAAACAAGCCGGCTGAGTCCCGCCCCCTTGTTTGGCTTGAATTACCCTGGCCACTTAGGCCACGGGCTGGATTGACACCCATGAAGTGGCTATGCTGCGCATATGGCCTATGTCCCCCACCCAGGGCCCGAGCCAGCAGTTCTCGTTGCAATCGAGGCGGCAGGATCGGGCCCACGGAACTCGCCCGGTCCCTATATGATACCAAGCGTTCTGGGGGGTCTTATCCGTCTCCCATTGAAACGGACTGAGACTTGTTTTTGACTTCCAAGATCAAGCCGATCCCGTTCGCTGGGCAGTGAAGGGCGGGGGGGCGGGGAGGGGAGCCGCACACTGAACGACAAACGCAGCGTTTGCTTCCACATCTTGTAATCATCTCCCCTGCGCTCTGCTTGGGTCCAAGCTCCAGCCACCAGCCAAACGCTTTTCCTTCACACTTCATTGGATTAGCCATTTCTTCCGCGGGTCGAACCGTTTCTTGTCGAGCCTGTCAGCACAAGGGCTTCGAGGTGTGGATATGGCGCAAAGCACTTTCGCAGTTCGCTTTCTGTTCCACCTCCCTCCCAAGCACCAGAACAAAGCAACCAGCGCCAGACCAGGAGCGTTTGCGAGAGAGACAGTTTGCCAAGAAACTCCAGTCTGATGTTACTGACATCAAGTCATTCGTTCCCTTTGGGGGAGCACAGATTTAGGGGAATCATTGATGCGCAGGCCCGTTTTAAGCGAGCGATCTATAATTATCACTTTATTACCATGTGTAGTTGGAAACTTTCGCCCTCTAGAATTTTTAGATGACCCCTTTTTTTTTTAATGGAGTTATTTACAGCTGTGTATTGCTGAAGCTTTTCCCAGTGCACCAGAGTTTAAATATCAAAATCGCATCTATTCCCCACCCCCCTTGCATTGTGTAGAAAGAGATACCGTACTTACCCTTGGCTAAGTTTATCAGAGACTGAGCCAGCCCAACCTGCATCTTTGATTTACACTTGAGCTGAAACAAAGCCCCAAGAACGCTTATTCTGAAGTGTTCTTCTTAGCCCAGATTTATTTAGATGGATACAACCACCAACCTGTCCAGCAGGAGATTTAATCCCTATATTCAGAGAAGAGGCAATCAAATGAGGTTAAAAATAATTTTCCCTGTGAAATGTGCCAGCCCTCTCTGCCGTGCTGCTGACATGAGGATTTCCATCAGGGTGGATAAATTTACTTGTGTCCCACATGACCGGGGAAGGGAGAAGGTCATGAGACTGAGATTTACTTTATAAGTCACAGAGGAGACACGGATTTCAACTCCGGGTACCGCATTATTTCTACCCTTGAATCTAACTCCGTTCAGTTGTCAGACCGACGCCAGAAAACGCCCTGCGAAGGCGCCGGTCGCTGGAACAAAAGTAGAATTTTAGGCCGCAAGTTATTTCCCCTGAATACAATGTGTGTAAGTGGCCAACAGAAATGGGACATTAAATCTCTACTATTAACATGATCGTTCATAGATCGCTCAGAGAACCTGACTGCGGCTAGGAATTTAATGGACCTCAATGCCCCGTGGCGCAGATTTCCATCGAGGGCAATGGACAATTGCCCCCAGCTTGAGGATATGCCCCCAATATCCGATAGACTTTGAGAAGGCATCAACAGCGGGTTCTGCGCCTATCGATCCCGAACCGGATTCTTGCTGCCCTGGAAATCAATAGGAGTGTTTGCCACTGGCTTGACTGGGAACAGGATCTGGCCCTTCATCCAAAAGCTGGTTTGCATTTGTTGGTTTGTTGTGTTTTTATTTAACAGCCACCGACGGGGCAGAAGGGATACCAGAGCGAAACCACACAACAGATGGCGGAGGAGAGGCAAATCAGAAAGGAAAGTTTTAGCCAGAGAGTCCACATAAGATGTGGGAGGAAAATATTATAATGTAGGAAATGTAACTTTTCGTTCCCCTGTGAAGAAAGAACGAAAGAAAGAAGGGACTATGCACGGAATCTCTTTGATATGGTTGAGGCTGTGAAACAAATTTAAGTTAAAAAGAACAGTGACTATAATTTAGTCTTAAGCTGGAGCTGACATGAGCCGACGAGGCTGAAATGTGACCAGATTGTGTTTGCAGGGACAGCGCCTTTCCTTAACGTATTCGTTTAAGTTTAAAGAGAAAGTGTAGAAGTCTATTTCCGCCCTTATCTATATGCTTATGAGGCTCTTTAGCTGCTTTGCTCTACCAACCCCAACCAGACAAAATCCTACATTAAAAGTGGGAGATTTTTTTCTGTAAAACCAAACACCAAGGCACACAACAGCACAGCGACCCGAGGAGCACACAGCAGCCCTCAAACCACTCAGTGTAAGAGAATATTCAGGATCAATTCGCTGGGGGCGAGGGAGATCTAAAACGACTTTTGCTTCAGCCGTGTGGGACTCCTTTTAATCTGCTGGCCTGGGGTGCAGGTTGAGAGCCCATTGCGAAATTCACTCCAATCGTCACCCCAAATTCATTTGTGACCAAAACCAAATATACCTCGGCAGAAGCAGTTTTAGGGAAGGCCCTGGTCTTCCAATCAGGCGATAGAATGCACATCAGTGCCCATCAACTATTGATTGTAAGACCTATTGGGGGCATTTGTTCATACAACATCCACTAAACAAATAATTTGGGCGGTATTTTCTTTCATTTTCCTGAACCAGAAAATAAGAGATAAATGCACTGAATAAAATTCATTGTCAATTCATCATGCAGTCCTACTAGCAATGAAGTGAGGGTTGTTGTTTTTTTCCTGGTTAAAAAATTAAGTTTTCCAAGGAATGAATTAAAAGCAATTCTTTAAAAAAAAAAATCATTGCTTCGAAAGAACATGCTTAACTTGTATATCCTTGTGTGACCCTGTGAACCTAGTAGTATTTTATTATATTAATGTCTGAAATGGGAGGGGGAGGGACAGAAGAGAAAGTTACCCGTGGGTTATGGGGAAAAAATCCGTGTGGGGATCTGTTCACCATATTGAAAGACCTTATTGGATCCGAATAAAACACTGATTCATGCCCTGCTTCATGAGTATGCCCAAGAACTGGTGTAATTTACCAGCTAGAGCAAAACTCCCATTGACTTTCCAGGGGAGCGTTGGTACTTCAGCTACACCTAAAATCACTTTTTTACACGGCAAAGTCACCTACTTCCCACCGAAGTTTTCTGTGATGATTTTAATTCAGCGGCAGGGGGGAGCCTTTTCATTTCATGAACGCACATTTCAGAGCACTCCGGCTCATCTTTTGAGTGCAGGGAAGCTGAGCCAGGAAAAATGGGAGGCGACTCCTAGTGGGAGTTTTGCGTGAGTAAGGACTGCAGGAACCGGCCCTGTTAGTTTCACAGTGTAAATTCCCCGCCCCAAAGCGTAGCAAAATGAAATAACTGGTAAGAATGTCATTTTCCTTGAAAATGAGGTTACAGCCGGGAGTCAATGAAGTCTGAGCCCAACTTTTAAAATGTGCGTGTGTATATAATTTCCTTTTTGATCAAATTAAGTGGGTGGTATAATTACCTTGCACGGTCTGACTTGTAAATCTGATCCTAATTAACCAGGAAATATTGGGGAGGAGGGTGTAATTAACAAGAATCTGAAACATTGAATAGAGACAAGTTATCCTTTGCAGGACTGGACACAGAAAAAACTACATCTCCATTCCTTTTCCAATATATAATCTTCTGTGCAGATTTTCATTATGATTTACAAGGTTATCTTTGGCAGATGGAGAATATGAACTTTCGTTGGAAACGAATGTTAATAACTTGCAATTTTAAAAATATATGTATATATTAGGCACCCAAATGACACAGCTTGCCTTGCCAAAATAAACATGAGACATTTATAAAATAAGGCAAAATATCATGGGTTTTGATTTGGGAAAAATGAGATTTTTTTCCTCAACCCAATTTTGGAATTAAACAGTATTAAATATTAACTAGGCGCCTTCGATTGGTACATAAATCTATTTCAGTGTTCCATATGTGCCGTTTAAAGTAATCAGACAGCCAACACACTGATTTAGTTTATCAACATTTTATCCCTGGGTATCATCAAAGGAGCATCAAGAGCCATTAAAATTAGCATTTGAATTAAGATGGAGATGGAAACTCGAGATCAAAGACTTCGGTGCTTGTTATGTGCCATCCTGACACCTGTTGCTATGAACTACCTAGACACAAAGGTTAATTTTATTGTTATTAAAAAAAATAGCACAAATGCTCAAGAAATGCTAGCCGGAGCTAAATGGAAAAAGGGGCTTCTATTAGAGGAATAAGGTGTTTTCAGTCTGTAGTATCGCGTAGTAAGGTGTTATAAAGCAGAGCTCACATTACAGTATCTCGGTGTAGAGCCATTTCTAATTCCCATGCGCCAGTAAATAATGTTTCAACCTCCCAGCTCATCTGCTAAACAATCAACTGTTGAGTTTACAAATTTTTAAAAAAAGATTCATTAATACCTTGGTTGTCTCTCCAGCCTTCAAGCTGAATGCGAGTCACACAGATCCCTTTACAGTCTTTCGAATACCTGGAACCTATACAAGGCAGACTTTGTTGTTGATCTTATTTGGGCATCTTTCTGCAGCCCTAGCCGCTTAATTCCTTCCACGGCAACGAAGCAAAACAATAAAATTGGTTTATCGTGACAAAAAAATCGCGGCGAGGTGGCTAAATTCAATGATTGCACTACAGCTGCATTGCAACGAGCATGCAAAAATCCCTGTCTAGATTCATGGCCTTGCTAATTTCGATGCAAAGTTCTTGGAACTATTTGAACTCTGTCAGCTGCGTGTCTCAAGTCAAACTTCACCCTGCTTTTTAAAATTGGAATTCTACATAATTGAAGAATAATCCTCGCCTACCAGGTGTTCGTCGAACCTAACTGAGGATCAGTCATTAAAAGTTAAACCCAACAGTTATTTCCTATTCACTGCGCTGTGAATGAAACATAACCGGACTAGTCAATACAGCAGACAAGTAGCACTTCAAGAAAACTTGGCAACTGTGATAAGGAATCAGTTTCAGATCAAGGAGGGACCAGATTAATAAAAGAAAAAAAAGTTGAGGACAGAGAAAGAAAGGACGCAGAAGGAAATGAAGGAAAACTGGAGAGAAAGTTTATTTAAAATGTCGTTTGATTCCTTCCCTCAACTACCAAACCCTTTACAAACCAAATCCACACTGATTTCAGGTTTACGAAGCAAAGCATATGTAATAGCAATTTATCTTTATTTTAAAGTTGTAACAGATCCTTTGGATGAGGAGTAATTATATGAACTACAACTAGTTGTTTATATCGCCTTTTTTTTTTTACAAGACACTTAATTAGCTCTGAAGGCAACAGTCAGCGAGTGCTTCCAGAGTTTAGACTAAAATGGGGTTTAAAAACTGCCACAAAATTCATTATATTCTGAAACTTTGAAAGGTGATTTGTTAAAAAATAAAACAAAAAGTGCAAAACCATGTATTGGCTTCCCTGCAAACAGTCACATTTTGTTTCATTGTAACTTTGGCTTCTGCTTTCAAGCAGGGATGCTGCCTGCAGTTTGTGCTGGCACATAAAATATAAAGTGCATTTGTAGATAAGAAGTATATTTGTTTGTGACCTGCAGTATTTTCTTACCATAAGACAAGGAAGCATTAAGGCTACACGAAAAGAGGGAGCAACGTTTGCAGCTTGGCTGATTTGTGCTCTAAAGAGCCACAAAAGCCTAATATTTAAGCGTGGAATTGAGGCTATATGAGAAGTCTTCCGTGTCTCAATCCATTCGAGCGTATTAAGTAACAAATCTCTAAATATTCGCACTCCAGTTGGCTTGAGTGGGCAGAGGTGCTGTCTGAGATCTGAAATACCACCCGGAAAAAGTTTAGCTCCGGACCTTTAGCGCTCCACAATAAATCTTTATTTCATTTCAACAATTCCAAGGGGTTCTCCTCCCCACCGCCTTGCAAACTGAGTAAAACTGACAACGTCTATTATTCTCTCGTCGCTACCAACAATCCTTCCCCATCACTGTCACAAACGGGCTTTCAAAGCCTCTTCAGCTGGACAAAGTTTTAAACTTCATTAAGTGGCCAATAAAATGACCTTTTGGGTCTAGATTTAAATATGCCAGATTTGAGCCCTAAATAAAAAGGGGGTTATAAATAGATTTTTTTTCCGGGGGACTAGGCTCTGCTGCCTTCAAACTTTAGAGAAATAAACACGTGTGCTATGTTTTTTGCATGTCTGCTTTTTCCTATAACTAGAGCCCCTGGGTGGTCGCCCATGCAAAAAAGAAAAAAGAAAAGAAAAGAAAAAAAGCTTCAGAAAACTAACAAGACGAGACACAAATTAACATGGTTAATAAACCCCTTGCAATATCCAAAGGCAGATAGGGTCTTTCTAATCTTCCCAGGCCACGTTACAGAAAGTCCCCCCTTGGAAGCCTCAGCTGCTCCTATATTTGTGTGAAATATCTAAACACTGCAATATCACATTTTCCATTCAATAACTTGTGTTCAGTAATTTGCCGCTTGTGTTCCAAAAGCAATAGTCATTGGAGATTTTAAAACTTAGGAAAATTTAAAAGGTAACAATTTCGTTCCCAAAACAAAGGGCGGGGTGTGTGTGTGTGAGAAACGTTGTGTATTAGGAGGGGGGGGGGAGAAATAGTCCACTCCCTTGCAAATATTTGTCTTAATTCACAAGTCAGAAAGAGTGTCTTAAGAAAGGGTAAACTGACTACTCTAATTAAGATTTAAAGCAAGCGTGAACATGGGGGGTTCTTCTCAGAAATAGGAAACCAAAGAGGCCTGGCCATCAGGGGAGGGTTTAACCACTGGAAATCGGTGTTGTTTAGAAAAGGTGTTTTCCATAATCCAGATAATTTTTCAGCGCTCCGTTTAACCATAAAGACAAAAATATTGGAGAAGGGAACGGGCTTCTGACCTTCCTAATTCCCCATATCAGTTTAAAACGCTCCTGCGGGCTTCTGCTCGCAATAATGGATACCAGAACCTGCCAAAGGAGATGTTCGGAGAGAGTTTGAATGTGATTCCAGGAGCCTGAGGTTTCGGATGGGGATGCGCGGTGGGGATTTAAGAGCTAGATCGAAATTGACACGCTGTTCCCTCTATCCCAAGAATCGTGATCACTCAATTTAGGCCAATGACTGGGGGTGGGATTTAACAATGAAAGGGGGGGGGGGTTCCCTCCACACCAGATGTGTTCTGAAACGTGTTACAACATTTCTTGTTCAGTTAAGTAACCTCGGAGGCCTCCCCGTTTACAAACAGAAATGTTGCTGAGAAGGACTGTTTTCCTTAGCAATATCAAAGGGGGGCGGGAGGGGAGAAGAGTTACACACACAAAAAACATCGCACGGGTCACATTTTTGGGTGCACTTGAATGATATAAGCGTTTGAATGAAACCCACTTCGAATCGAAACATCCGTACTATTTAGTATCTTCCGGGCAGCTGTTTTGCGGGTAAAGTCCCTTCAACTGACACCCCAGAAAGGTATTTAACCGACCACCCCTCCCCCCCAAAAAAGAACACAAACCCCAAACAATCCACCAAAGAAACGTTTGCAAAAGGGAGAACCCAGCTGGCATTTTATGTATAGACAGGAACTGGGTAGGGTTATATTTTGGATCGATTCTGCAGTCGTTATTCAGACAAAACACTCCTAGCGAGGAAGAGCTACAGGATCGGGCCCTGTAGTGTCGTGTACATGTAGTCTACACGTATTCAGCCTCCAATCTTTCTAGGTTTATAAACGGTTTTTAAAACAAAAAAAAACAAAACAAAACAACCCCCCTGAAGTTTTCCAAACAAGAACAGAACAAATTCATAACAGGATTTTGGCAAGAGGGGAAAATACTGGCTGGGACAGCTAATCATTCTCCTTGAATGCTAACATCGGTCAGTGATCGGTTATTGCCAATGCCCCCTCCAATAAATAAACAAACAAACAAACCTCCCCCCTTTCGCCAGATAGGCGTGAAAAACGAGCCTCAACGACCGCTTAAAAATAATGCCCCGTGAAGATCAAACCTACAGAGTCAGCCAGCCCCGTAATTAGAGGCCATTATCCGCGGTGCCTTTAAACACCCCCCCTCTAGAGTTAACGTTATTCCATATTTCGCTGTTAACCCCGTCGCCTTGGCAAGGTTTGGCGGTGGAATTGAAGGCTCTCAGATCAGACAAAACCTGGGGGGCAGCGGAGTCCGAACCCTCCCCCCCCCCACACGACACATATCAAAATGAGGGGGTCCATTGGGTCTGCAGACAGTCGTTATTATGGATTAACCAGCCCACGCGTCATACAATATTCGTGTCTAAATATACTACACTCATATTTAGGCCTAGAGAACCGCAGAGCAAAAAATAAATAAATAAATAAATAAATAAATAAATCAACCCACCACGACACAGTTTCAGGCTGCAATGCAAACGAGACAAGCCATTGAGGAAGGTTTGATATCATTTTGGCTCGGATTAAAATAAAATAATAATAATAATAATAATAAAACTGGTTACCTTTCCTGGTAAGTTTCATTCATGGCCACAGAGTAACAACAAATATTCTCACTTGCTGGGACCGGAAGGGGTGAACAAGGCAAAATGCCAGCCACAAAAGGTGATTTCAACCTAACAGAAGAAGTTTGTAAGGGGGGGGGGGGGGGGGCGCACTGATGTGTTTGAAACCATAATTGTTCTACTCAATGAGCAAAGGGTGGAAGCCTCAGAACAGCTATTCATTGGGTTTGGGTAATGACTGGTCTGCAATCTGTAACTCAGAGATTGCTACCTCTCGTCTAGGAACAGCCCTCATGCAGAACAGTAAGAACAGATCCTGAAGCAAGATCTGCCAAACGGGGTTTTAAATGCAATGTCCTGTTTATTAACTCTGCAAACTTAGACACACTGGTTCTACATTTTACATGGAATTTCATCCTAAATGCTTCTCAAACTATTTTCTACCAGTCACTACATTCTATATTTATTTAGTTCCCTTCCACAATGTTTTCCTCCACCCCCACAGGCTCTTTAAAAAAAAAAAATCGCTCACAACTTTTAAAATAAAAACCCTGATGTACAAGTTCTCTCCTTTCTCCCTATTATTAAAAGCCACCTCATTTATGAAAGCGGATCTGCACAAAGTTAGTTTCTCTTCACTATCTTCAGTATTTTCTTCTAACTCCATCAAAGGCTCCGGGGAGAGAGAAAGGGCGGGGGGGACGGACCACCCCTCTAGTAATGAGCTTGTCAGAAACACCCCCAACCTAGCCATTTAACTACTTGCCCGCAGTTTTAGCCAAAGAAAAGGGGAGGCCGGAAGAAGAAAAGAGCTGCAGCGGCTCTTCAGTGTTTCCACCATGTGCTTGGCAATCTGGAAAATAGATTCATTGGCCTCCTCTTTTCTCCCATGTCGAGCCTTGTAGCCCCTTTTGTAGGAGCTGGACATGAAAGGGGACAACCAAGTGTCTGACAGAAGATCGCTTTTCAGAAGCAAATGTGCGTGAGAGCGAGATGTGAGACCGCTCGCTGGGCGCCTATTCAGGGGAATCAGCCCTTTAAGCAACAACATCAACAAACTCAGCTGAGGTTCGAGGCGGATTAAGAGAGATGTAAAATGCTACACGATTCGAATCCTCCACACACACACTCACCCGCGACCCCTCCTCCCTTTTAATATATTGATCTCTATGGGGACCGGAGTTCATTAGAACAATGCGAAGCTGGTAAATGAATATTGGGGGAGGAGGGTTATTCCCCCCCACCACCACCACCCTTCAGCCTGGTTTAATTCACAGACTGGGCAAGGCTTTTTGCGCACAACTTCCCTGCCTGCTGCACAAGAGACCAGGATGCTTCTTTAAAGTAACCCCATTGCTTTCAAGTTTCTGCGTGACAATACAAAAACAGGGGGGGAAGGGAGGGGGTGTCAGGGAGCGTTGCAAGATGTTTATTTACTTTTGTAAGTTGTTGCAAAATGTAGGCAGAGCTCTCGGGTTTCATTGGGTCACCCGAACTCCTCGGGCCCAAGGAAAAACAAAATCCTTCCAGTTATTTTCCCATGTGCCAACGTTTCCAAACAAAATAAAAAGGGGGAGAAAAACACACACACACACACACACCCCAGCGTATTCTCTCCCCCTCCTTCCTTAGGAACAGCCTGGCAACGGCAAGTCTTTGCCAAAAACAGGAGTTTAATTGGTTGCCCAGTGTAGAACCAAAACTAAAAGTCTAATAATCGAAAGGAGATTTTATAAACCTTGAATTATGAGGGGTTTTTTTTAAAGGGGGCACATATTTACAAAAAGAGCAAAAAGCCAAATTGAAACTTTTAAATTCTGACCTGGTAAGAAGAGGAACTAAAACATTTATCCTGGGAAATAAAAACAAATTAATACACTGTCGATAATCTGTCCTTCTATTCCACTTTACTCAATGTCTATTGAAGAGTTCGGTTCCGATTTAGGCCAGCTAAAACCTAACGAGTTTGGTGCTTCAGTTTAGTTTAGTAATGAAAAGCCCCACTCTACGGAGATCTAAGTGGTTTTGTTTTTTAAAAGTTACCCAGTTTCTAACTGGCGTCAATTGGGTGACTATAGCACTCGGTTCTGAGGCCCAGAGTTAGAGGGGGGGGTGACCAGTTCTTACATGAAGAAAATGCATAAGAACGAACGATCGTTTGGGGTTTTGTTTTAAACAGTTCACAAACATTTATTAATTTACACCAGGGTGGACAAAACTGCGTTGCCTTTTCCACAAAGAATTCACAGATTCTCTCAATAAAATAGATAGGACGGATGCACAACCAGTGAAGAGAGGGAGGTGGAATCTGCACATTATCTCCCGAATAACCTATATACAAATAATTACAGATACATAAAAAAAACCCCACACACACATTTAAGGGGTGGAAAAACTGGGATAAAAAAATGAAAATTATAAAACTTCCTGATATCTCCGATTTTTTAAACGTGTATTAGAATACGTCTCATTAAAAGCATCCTGAGTTTCACTGATTTTTTTTTTATACTGGATGGTGCCTTATAAGTAAAACCAATCAAACCAAGATTAAAAAAAAAATTGGATCATTAAACATTTTCCTCGAGAGGAGAAAAATATGCATACATTGGAAGAGACCCTTAAAATCAGAGCTTTGAAGGAACGAGCAAAAGCTTTTTAAAAATACCCAGACATTTAAAACTCTCCTTGTAAGTTTCAAAAACAGATCTCTCGCCAGGATGTTTGCAACTCGCAAAGAAAATGTTTCCAAGACCCGAGATCATTAAAAAGAAAATTAACACCTATAAAATGTTACATTTTAACCAGCTGAGTTTCCCATCGTACATTATGGACACTTGATAAATATACTTTTGGAGTCTGGGGGGTAGTTTAGAATTCTTTTTCGAGCAAAGGGAAGAGATACAGAGATCTGGATGCGAAAAAGACAAAAACAAAAGAAAGAAAGAAAGAATTCCTACCTTAAAACACAACAGGAGGAGAATTTGGGGGGAGGGTACTGGTTTTTTGGTTTTTTTTTTGAAGGGGGCTTTTTTGTTTGTTTGATCTCTTTTAAAAGGGACAGCTACTCAGATTTGTGATTTTGCTGGAAAAGTTCTGTCCGGGCTGCAGGAGAGACTCGTGGGCCAAGTTTAAGTGGTTCTGTACCGGTGCCAAAGCAGGAGTCAGCATGGCCAGGACTTGAGCCTGGCTCCCAACTTGGCCAGAGGCGTAAGGTGAGGAGGTGGGGGAGCTGCTGTGGGGCGGCTGGGCAGCGCCCCCGATAATGTTGTCTATGGAAAAAGAAGGCCTCCGGGGGGTGCTGCTGCTGCTGCCGCCGTGGCTGTGGTCTGCCTTGAGGGTCTGCAGGAGGGCGGCGGCGGCGGGCAGGGCGGTGGGGCTCAGCTGCGGGTGGTAGAAAGGTTTCCTGCAGCTCAGCTCGCCGCCCAGGAAGGAGGGGAGGCTGGGAGCGCTGGAGAAGACCGAAGCGGCCGGGGGCGGAGGTCCGGGCAGGGCTGGGCAGTGCGGGGGCTGGAAGGGAAAGGTGCCCCCCGCCGCGGGATGGGGCGGATGCGGGTGGTGGTAGTTCTGCAGCTGGAGGCCGTAGTTGTAGCCGTAGGGTCCGTAAGGGAAGCCGGGCAGGAAGGGGCCGGGGTCCCCCCCGGCGCGCAGCAGGAGCTCGGGGTGCTGGGGGTGCAGCGGCGGCGGCTGCCGCTTGAAGCGCTTCCTGCGGCGGAGGAAGCTGCCGTTGTCGAACATGTCGGCGGACTCCGGGTCCAGGGTCCAGTAGTTGCCCTTGCCCGGGTTGCCCGGCTCGCGGGGGATCTTGACGAAGCAGTCGTTGAGCGAGAGGTTGTGGCGGATGCTGTTCTGCCAGGCCGGGAACTTCTCCCGGTAGTAGGGGAAGCGGCCGCTGATGAACTCGCAGATCTCGCTGAGCGTCAGGCGCTTCTTGGGGCTCTGCAGGATGGCCATGGTGATGAGCGCGATGTAGGAGTAAGGCGGCTTCACCAGCGGGTTCTTCCCGGCCGCCGGGGGCTTCTCCCCGGGCGCTGCGCCCCGGGCGCACGCCGGCTCCGAGGGGGACCGCCTCTCCGGGGAGCCCCCCAGGCGCGCCTGGCTGCTGGCCCCGCTCCGGGGCAGCCCCAGAGGGTCGCTGTCGTCTTCTTCTTCCTCCTCCTCTTCCTCGTCCTCCTCCTCGCTGAACTTGCCCCCGTCCTGGGGGGGCCCCACCACATCGATATCCGCGTCCTCCACCTCGGAGAGCGGCTCCTCCTCCGGGGAGTTCTCGGACATGATCCCGCAGCTGCTGCTCCTGCTCCTGCCCAGAGTCATTCTCGGGTAGCCGGGCCCGGGCTCCCCCCACCTAGCGGCGGCCCCCGGAATGGTCCCGAGGCGGCGGCTGGGGCTGCGCGGTCCCCCCTTCTCTCTCCAACCGGGCACGGCCGGCAGCGGGCTCCGGCTCCTTCCCCGGCTTCCCGCCGCTCTCCGGGCGGGAGAGAGTCAAGGCAGGATCCGAGTGGCGGCTGGAGGGGGAGTGGGAGTGGGGCGGGGGGGAGGAAGGACACGGAGGGGCTGGGAGCTGCGATCGCTCCTTGGCAGAGTCTGGGGGAGGGAGGGGCCCGGGGAGGGGTGGAAAAGGGGATGGGGGGCGGAGGAGGGGGGGGCAGTGGGAAGGCGACCTCCCCCCCGAGCTCAGACCCAGCGGAACTTCTCACACACTGAGACGCCGGCAACTGCTCCAGGGGCCTTTATACCGCAGCCAGCGCATCACGTGCTGCCGCCACCGCCGACATCCGCCAGCCGCCCCCCCCCCCCTCTGCCACTTACCCCTGGGGGCAACCCGGGCCAAGCGAGCCCCTTCCCTCCCCTCGCTAGTGCAGCTGCGGGAGGGAATTTCCACGGGCCTCAGCCCTTCCCCCGGGCATCTGCATCCAGCCCTCGCGCTAGTCCCACCCTGCACCCGCCGCTTTGCCTTTGCAAAACCCTCACGCTTGTCCCTGGGCAAAACCCACCTACCAAGGGCTTTGCGGTCTCCCTCTCCGAGCCTGGATTTTCGGGTGCCCGCGTTTCTCTACCTCCACGATTCCGGGCTATCCTCAGCCCTTCTCAGCAGACGGAAAAGCAGCGCCAGCGCTAGATTCGCAGCGAATCGAAGCGAACAAACAGAACTAGATGCAACATGCAGCGGGCTTCGCCCCATCCCTGGAACATCACCCCAGGCCGGTTTTTTTAGGCACCAAGTGTGACACCCTATGCCCTCATCCTGTCCCTTGGTCTCAAGAATTCATTGGACGGGGAGGCGAGGGGGGAGGGTGGAAATCACAGATCAAAATACTGGCTGCCCTGGGGAGGGGGGATAAGCGGACGGAACTGAAAACACGCTGATGCTAAAATACGGATTGCGAAGCAAATCCACCCCCCACCCCCTGAAACTGCGCTCAGCTAGAGCAGCAGGACTTCGCTGAGGCAGCCACAGCTAGGAGTGAAAAGAGCAGAGCGGCTGGGGAGGCCAGGGGACGCTTTCCGCATGGGGTTAACACGACGCTTGTTTCGCCACTGTCCTTTTTAACCCCCCCGGATTAGGAGCGCGGCCAGAAATGCGCCTGGTTGTGTCGGATGCAGAGCAGAGCGGTGGGGCCTGGGCCAATGCAGGGCATTTCCAGGGGAAAGGTTTCCACGGGAGCTCACCTCCTTGGCCAACGCACCTTCCGGACCCCTAGCAGGTCTTAAGTTTACCACATGCAGGTTTTATGATTCCCCACGTAGGTAGATCGCTCCCAAGGAGCCAGTGTATTTGCACTGCGCATAGGGAGAGGAGCGCTCGCTTTCTCGGGGAGATGCTCCGCTCACTGATGATTTAAAGAAAGCTGCTACTGGACAGAGAGGGGGAAATGCCGCTTCAAGCTCAAGGCAAAGCAGCTCCCAGAAAGTGGCTTTCAGAGGTAAGATTAGGTCCCCCAGCCATCGACTTTTCCCACAGGACAGCCCAACTTTCGGGCCTGATCCTTCTCCCCGTCTCTATCCCCAGCCTCCTGCGCATCTGGGGGCTTATCCAGGGATGTAATATCGATGGAACAATATATGAATAGGGTGCCACTTATTCGGCGCAGGCTTTCCTACCCCGCGTAGTATCGCACGGCTGAGCGTCCCCCCCAAATCACCACCGTTTTGCAAAAACCGAAATAGCCGGAAGCAGATCAAAAGCGGCTTCTATGATGAAGATCGTCCAGGCAGCTGCCCCCGCTTGTACCTGCGATGAACCGCAAGTGACTTTAAAATAGAACGGAGAGGTCGCTCCCCTTTTCAATCAGAGATGCCTTGCTTCGAATCAATGCACACCCTTTTCAGCACCTTTATACTGGCGTCAGCGCGGGTCTTCTGCCCCTTTAGAAAAGAGCTTGGCCTCCTATCAGAAGAGTCCTCCAGAAATTCCTGTCCTCCTCCTGGCTGAAAACAGGGTGTTACAACCTACTGCGATGCACCAACTCACAGGGTCCCTCTCCCGAGCTATGGCTCTGTGTATCGCGAGGGATGGAGGAGAAAGCTGCGATCAAATGAACCTCGTTAGATTTGAAAGACTTTATTTCCATCCAGCTAATGAGGCGGGTGTGTAATGTCCGCATACACTGCTCATCCACTTTCTTCAGTATCACTTGCCTTTAGGTGCTCTCCTAAAGGGAGCCTGGTTAATTCACGAGATTTACCCATTTTTCTTGTGGCGAATTAAAGAGGGGGAGTTAATTAGCAACAGGGTACTGTCCCTGTAATCCAATTAGTTTGTAATAGGGGATTTTTTATATAGGGAAGATTTTGCAGCGTCTTCCTTAACTCCCTCCGATTACCACCAATTTTACTCCTGGCCCTCCCAGAATTAGGGGTCTCATGAGTCATCCCTGAAATCGACCAGGCTAAGCGTGTGAAGGATTAATCGCATGAAGATTGGCAAGATCGGGCCACTGCCGATAATAATTCGAATTCAGTCAAGGGCCCGGGGGGGGGGGAGTGCTTCGCTTCACACAGGTGTGAGAACGCTTCTGTCGGCAGAGTCCTGTGTGGGGAGGAGAGCTCCCGTCTGATGCCAAACAACTGGGATTTCAACAAGTGGGATTTAAAAAAGAGCCCCACATTTAGCAGTGTGAGAAACAGCAGTGATGAATTGCAGCTCGCTGCGGCTGAGGAACAGGTGCGACCATTTGGTGGTCAAATCTCCAGCACTAATACCGCTGAACTGGGCTAAGCAGCTGCATCCTCCCCGCTTCCAAATACCGAGCACAATTATTCAAATCCTAACGACTTGGGCACAGGCTCGCTACAATTAGAGGGCTCCTTAATAAATTTCAGCAGTGCATGCCAGGCATTTTCCTGGACTTCTCAAGTTCAAATCGATATGCAATAGCCCGCATCCCATCAACAAACTGAGTCAGTTCCTTTTTTTTTTAGCGCTGGAATCAAAGATGGGTTTTATTTAGCATTTTTTTTAAAAAGGCAACCACTTTGATTCAGGGGAAAACTCCGCGTGTGTAAACACAACAGCTGCGCTCTCTCACTTTTACACCCCTTTAATCACAATAATGTGCATTGGGAATATATATATATATATATATATATTAAAAATTCTAAATTAAGGACTAAATGCTCCGGATACTTGACATCTTTTCTATTCGCTTTGTTTAAATTAGCTATTGAATAATCAGAGCCTTGGAAACCCGATAAGGAAGGACAAATGTAAGAGCAGGGGCGACTTTTCCTACTTTTATTAAGTAAAAATAATAATTATGCCTCCCCTGCATAAACGAAAGTGTTTAAAAAAAAAATCTGAAGCAGCTGCTAGCGATTCCGACCACACACACAAAACGTGCTATTGAATTTCCGCTTTGTATATTTCATGACCCAAAGTAACTGCCGGGAACTGGTGTCTTTATGGGCGTGGAACAACTTTTATTTTAAAATCATTAAGTAAAGGTAAAGAAGGCATCTGTTAAACCCCCCGCTCCAGATTTTGCAGTCGAATCCAGAGCAGACAGGGTGAGAACCATCCGAGAGGAGGCAAAGACGAAACTGACAAAGGATTACTTGAAAATCTCCACTCCTTGCTATATATAGAAGCCTGAACTCCTGCCTGTTTGAGTCACACATCAGAATCCAGTTCGATCGGCTGCAAAATGTCCTCGCCTTGAAGCTGGCACGCTGAGCTCCTCCAAGAAATCACCAGTCGACATGAAACAGATGTGGGGTTATGGTCCTAGAATTCCCATCAATGGGGCAAACAGTGCAGCGCCCATGCGGCGTGAACTGACTGGTTTTCGTACCCTTCCCTCCAACAGCTGCTGCCCTGTCGAAATACCAAATAAAATTCGATCAATGCTAACCGCCTGTAATGCTAACCAGGCTCCTAGATACACCACGAATAGCTTAACTCAATAATAATCAACCAAGGCTGCGGAGACACTTTGCTGCTATTACAGACTCGCGTGGGTTCGATAGAAACCCTTCGATTTGAAACCCCGTAGGGGCCACGCGACCAGAAAGATTTCAAAGAAACCATAAATACAGGAGATTTTTTTGTTTCTAGGGAGGCAGGAAGGCTCAGTTCATCTGGTTTACACTATAGAGATGCATTCAGCTCGCGTTTGTCTAATCTCTCCGAGTGTATACCTCAAATTCCTCTCTTCTTTAGCATATAACACACTGAACTAAAGTAAAGCACATGCGGAGTGAACCCGCTTTAGTTCTAAATATCACATGCCTAGATCGGCGATGACTGACATTTCTAAAGAAAAATAAAACTCCATTTCAGATCAGCCTGAGAGGAAGCAAATTTTGAAGGACACGTTTCCCTTTAACTCTAAAAGCATTTCGGTAGGTCCAATTGATTTGAAGTTCATAGCCCCAGTGCTCAGTTTTATCCCACCAGATTGGCTATTCATGTTTGGGGTGGCTTATTATGGACAAAACAAAAAATAAGGTACCTAGCCCTTCTGAAAGGAGTGCGACTGACGTTATGACAGATGGTCACATCATAGAATTTGTTGTAAGGTTTTTTTTTTAAATGGTTAGTTGGCATATTGGGCTTCAAAATGAGGCCGACAATAGGCCAGTCATATTGTTGAGGCAGGAGTCTATCCGAAAAGGGATACAGACAATGCTTTATTTTAATTTTCCAAATACTCTCAGATTTAAGGGGAAAACAAACAAACAAACAAACCAAAACCCCATGTGCTGTCTGTAGGCAGGTTCCCATCCTCAATTCTGTCCCAAATCTATCATCTGTTAGTGACAAATTTCTCCCCCTTTTTATATGGATTTATAAAATATTTTAGGGGGGAGGTCTGCCATCCAAAGTGGCTACATAACAAAGCCATAAGCAAGTTTGTTTCCTATGTTATTGTTCCCTGATGTGACTTGTACACATTACAAAAAAGTTAGACTGCAAAAATAAGTCAGCAGATCAACTTTGCTAACCCTTCTCCTTATTTTCATTATAAACCTCTGTTATGTTCTTTATTACCCCAACCGAGTGGAAACTTGTTAGGCTAATGTTTATTTGTTGTGCATTTCACCTTAGCGAGGGAATACAAGATTTCTCCCCAGAGCTCCACATTTTAAAATTTCCCTTAAGGTTTAAGACAGACTGCCTAATCGCAAGATCTTGGCCTTTACATAAAATAAACAATTAATTAATTCATTGCTACTTCAGTCTTCATGAAACTGGTGGAAACAGGTGGGGATCCGGCTGATCCCACTGATTTCAACAGGTAAAATCCCCTCTGGCTGGCTTCAGTGGGAACAGGCTTGGGCCCAGTCCAGTTTTAAGGCTGAAGCAGTGGTGAGAGCATGTTTTCCCTGTGAAAAACCTTAAGTTAGCCTGTCTGGAATCTTGGGCTTTTTCATTTGCCAAAGGTTAGTGAGAGTAAAAGAACAATTCCAGGAGCACCCTCTTTAGAAGTAAGGACTTGATTTCTTATGTCTAGCTCCTTGCATTGAGATTGTCCATGCACAGGTCTGCAGTGAATTGATGATGGCCAGATAAGTCTTTCTTAGCCAAGGGCCTGATCCTGTACTCCTTACAGGAATAACTTCTAGTGGGAGTTTTGTCTGTAAAGAGGGTGCAGCATTGTGCCCTCTGCTTACATTGGTCAGACTGATACAGTACTTGCTTGGTTTGTCTAGACACGTGTAGGTTATTATTCTGGAGCTTTCGGATTTCCATTGCAGACAGATTTGCTCCTGGGTTCTTTCCAGATGATCTATTGGGTTTTGCTTTTTTCTTTTTTTTTATGCTTCCTCGGTTGAGTACCATTTATGTTCACTTATTCTGATGAGACTCCTCTCCAGGTCCCCGAAGGCTTGCTGATGGATTTTGCTGCATTGCCTTGTTGCTATCAAGCATTGGCTGTCCTCTAACTCTTTTGAAAACAGTAAAAAGACAGCTCTGTTGCTGCCTGGGATATCCCGGGGGTCTCTTTTTCCACTTATGCAATTTCCTTTGATGCTAGTTCTCTTCTTTCAGTTTCCAAGGTTCAGAATTTCTGATCCCTCAGTGACTCTGAACCTCCTTTTCAGCCATGTATTACTCCGATTGCAGAAGCTGATTTACTGTAATTTAGGCCTGTTTCCAGTCTGTGGCTCATGCTGCAGCATCCTCTCATGATGCTGGCTCCCAAAATGCTTTTATCACAGCCTAGGTACACATCCCAGATATTTCCATCAAGTTGCATCCTGCAGAGAATTCTACCATTGGAATAGTCACTGCTGTGCGCAGGTGTTTTAGATCTTCATTGCTTTGGCCAACTATTTTTAAACTTAGGTGTCTAAAATGAGGTACCTAAATAAAGAATGGCCTGATTTTCCAAAACATTGAGCACCAATAATTTTCATTGATTTCAGTGGGAGCTTTGGTTGGTTTTTAAGAATGTCTATGTGATTTTAAGAGCACAAGTGCAGTGGAGTTTCCCATGGGGTCCTTAAGACCTCTGGGGGAAAAAAAATCAGACCACCTATTTAGGTGCATAAATATGGATTTAGGGGCTTAGCTTTAGGCACTCAGGTTTGAAAATATTTATCCTTGTCCCTCCCTTATAGAGCTTACTTCCATCACATATTAAACTATGCCCAACACTCAACGTTGGATGAAGTCTTAATACTCAGCGGTTTAACCCTGCTTGATACAAGCTTTTTGTATAGTTCCTCGTCATTCTCATATGAAAAGACTGATATATGCACAAGTGACTTAGTGGAACTTGGAGCTGTCAACTCAGAGGACCACATGCATTTTTGAAAACACACGAAATCTGGTTCTCCTCTTTGCCATTAGAAAAAAAACCCCAAACACACCAACACGTCAGCCAAATGCACAAGTGTGTTGAAATTAATTGTGCTTTGGCACATGGGGCCACACACACATTTAGAAAAGGCAGCATGCCATCCACACAAAGAAAAATATCCCTAAGAAAACAGATCTGTTAATCACTATTATTTTAAATCCCAAAATAAAGTTAGAAAAATCTCAGGGAATTGTATAAGGGGTAATATTTTCCAACTGTGGGTGTCTGCAGTAACACATCTGAATAAAAGGCCTGATTCATACAGATGCTGAGCAAAACAGCCTCTATTGAAAATTTTGACCAAGATTTTCAAGGGCCAGATGTTCAAAGTCTGTATTTGTTCATGCCTAGCTTATGCCCAGACATTCCAGTTGCATGCAGGTACATGAGCTATTTGTGCACGTGTATGGCAAGCTAGGAGCCCATCTGGCCTCGTGTGCAGAGACACCTGGTTTGAACACTGGGTATGTGTGTGCATAATAGGCATGTGCCCATAATAATAATAATAAATAATATTCTAGGTCTTCTATAGTACTTTGCATCAGAAGCTCCCGAAGTGCTTTACAAAGGAGGTCAGTACCTGATCAGTTTCCCCATTTTATGGGAGAAGATGAAGAGAAGTTAAGTGACTTGCCCAAGGTCACCCAGTAGCAGAGCTGGGAGTGTGTGAATGCACTTTAACACATTGAATGGTGAAAATCTGGCTTTTGAATGCACATGCTAATATACAGTATATTTGACCCATCAATCCCAAATAATATGGCCAGAAGTACCATATATACTCGTTCATAAGCTGAATTTTTTTAGTAAAAAAGGGAAGCACCAGAGATGGGGGTCGGCTTATGAATGGGTATAGAGAGGGAGAGGTGGGACACAGCCCCTCCCCACAACAAAGGGAGCAAGGAGAGGCAGCAGAGCCAGAAGGGAAGAGGCAGGGCCAGAGTCTCTCCACTTCTGGCCACGCTGCTCTCCCCCCAGCCTCCAAAGCAGCTGCAGCTCCGGGGCTGGCAGGCTGCAGCCGTGCCGCTCAGACCCATCCCCCAGAGCAGGCTGTGGCTGCGCCGCCCGGGTGCCGGAGCATGCTGCGGCCACGCCGCCCGGCCCAGCCCGCTGGAACATGCTGCGGCCTCGCCACCCGGTCTGGTCCACCAGAGCAGCTCCAGCCAGGCCAGAGACATCCTCCCCTGGCCCTCCCCAGATAAGGTGGGATGGGGAGAGGGTGGGGGTCCCGGGCTAGGGGTGGGATCATGTGGGGGGGGTGGTCACAGGGGTTACTCCCCTGACTCCCAGCTTCTCCCCCCCAAAAACTTTCCCCACCAGTTGCTGTCCCGGCTCGTCAGGGTAAGCAGCTGGTGCGCCGGGACACTTTGTTTACTTAGGTTTACCTCTGTGCCTGTGGACGCTCGAGGAAGACAAACCATCTTGGACCACCAGCGGCTTATCCTGATGGCCCGGGAGCCAAAGTTTGCTGACCCCTGAATTATAGGGTCGGCTTATGAACGAGTTATAACATTTTTCCATTTTTACTTATCCATCTTGGGAGGGGGTGGGGGGGTCGGCTTATAAACGAACCGGCTTATGATCGAGTATATACGGTAAATTTAAAAGCTCTGCCCACTTCTACATAAAAGGGAAGTAGAAACCTTATTTTAAAGAAGAGAAAATTAGAGGTAGGTAAAGTTTGAACTCTGGTACTG
The DNA here is from genome assembly GCA_003942145.1 of Platysternon megacephalum. Classification (NCBI taxonomy): domain Eukaryota; kingdom Metazoa; phylum Chordata; order Testudines; family Platysternidae; genus Platysternon; species Platysternon megacephalum. Next base: position 848,500 of record QXTE01000276.1, read on the forward strand.
TTGGTTTATTATTAATACCACTTATCATTTGTATAATAAGTAGTAATAATAATGAACCAACAGCACCAGAGTTCAAATTACATGATACTGTAATTATATTACACCTCTACCCCGATATAACGCGACCCGATATAACACAAATTCGGATATAACACGGTAAAGCAGTGCTCCGGGGGGGCGGGGCTGCGCACTCCGGCGGATCAAAGCAAGTTTGATATAATGCGGTTTCACCTATAACACGGTAAGATTTTTTGGCTCCCGAGGACAGCGTGATATCGAGGTAGAGGTGTATATTGTTATAATTTGCATCATCATCCCTTACACCTCAGTTTTACTCTCTCCCACATACTCTCCTTTACATGGAGAAAACTAAAGCCAAGGTTAGCATACGTCACAACATTCTCCGCAAGCTGGTTGCATCAGCGTGGGGTACAGACCCGTCTACTCTGATCAGCAACACCGGCACCGTGTTACTCCTCTGCCTGTGCAGCGTGGGCCTGATCCCCTCACGCAAAGAAGCCAGACCCTGTACTGAACACCACCTGCCACTCTATTACAGGCTGCGATGAGCCTACCCGTGTCAACAGCCTCTACGTCCTCACCAGCGTTGCTCCTCCTGGAATATGTCAGGAAGTCGCTAGTGCCGTTGAGCGCACAAGACATGCACTGCACAATAGAACACCAACGCTGAGCCACGGTGAAGTTCTCTCGCCACCGTTAATGATGATCCAGCCATCACATGTGCACAAGTATGGCGAGAAGCAGTAGGAGGACCCGACAAGAAGATTGGTATCATGATAGCATCTGGATGTGTAGCTGAAAGCAGGATCCCACAGCGCTAGGCGTTGTACAAACATGAAAGGAGACAGTGTCTTTGCCCTGAAGAGCTTCCAGTCTAAATAGGCAAGACTAAGGGTGGGAGGGGAAACAGAGGTACAAAGTGGTCAAGTGACGTGGTCAAGTGACTTGCCCAAGGGGGGAGGGATAGCTTAGTGGTTTGAGCATTGGCCTGCTAAACCCAGAGTTTAGAGTTCAATCCTTGAGGGGGCCACTTAGGGATCTGGGGCAAAATCAGTACTTGGTCCTGCTAGTGAAGGCAGGGGGCTGGACTTGATGACCTTTTGGGGTCCCTTCCAGTTCTCTGAGATAGGTATATCTCCATATATTATTATTTTTTATTATAAGGGCATACAGTAGCTCTGTGGAAAAACTGGGAATAGCACCCAGATATCTGGAGTCACGTTCCAGTGTCCTAGCCACTATTCCACAGAGCACTGCTTCCTGTGTACACTCACCCCGTGCAACTAAGAATCACACACTCCCCCCTGCTGCTCACCCTTGAGGATTGCTTTAGTATTTGAGGCTTTAAATCATCCAGCTTGTGATCTTGGTCCTCTCTATTTTTAAGGAGGAGAAGGGAGGTTCTCTAAAGCCACATAAATGTGCCCGCTGCCATTGTGAATGCCCCGCAATATAAAAGAAAAGTGGCTACTGGTGTCAGGCAGCAATTTCATAGAACTTAGTAAATTGTAACAACCATTGTGCCACTTACCCCTGCAAAGCCAGCAAGTCCTTCGCCTCTCTGGTGGGCTTTAATTATGGTGGGCTCTGGACCAGCCCCTATCTCAGTGGTACACAATCGCAAGAAATGCCTTGGCTACTGGAAACACCGAAATTAGATCAGTGTGGGTGGGCCCATATTAAAGTCAATGGATTCCTGGCACAGGTGGTGAGGTATGCCCAAGATTCAATTGCAGGATCAAGGCCTTATTTTCTGCACAGTTTAAGCTGGAATTTAAAAAGAAAAGCTTTCTGGCCCTTATGGGAGTATAATACAGTTCTGGGGAGCCTTGACCTGGAGAACAGCACACTAATTCCGACTCTCCTGCTCAAATAGCAGGTCTTACATGGTTTAGCTCGTCTTTGGAAAGATGCATTGAGTAAGTTTCCACTGGAGAAAGGGCACAGGGTTGAGCCAGATGTCATTCCACAGTTTGATAAATGATCTGGAGGAAGAACTGAGTTCTAGCTTGATCAGATTTGCAGGTGGACTGAACACACTGAAGGGAGAGAGGGAAGTGAATGGATACGAGTGGGGAGGAGAGGAAAAATTACCGGAAGGAGACTTAATTTAGAAAAATGAAGCTGATAAACATAAGACCAGGAAATAGCGTATAGAAATCAGCAGAGCAGAGAGATCTGAGTTTAGTGGAGAGCACATGAGGTATAAGCTAGAAAAAAGCGATGATACAGAAAAAGAGGGCTATTGATATCCATATGGCATTGTCACAGGTAAAGCTCAGGAGGTTCTAACTCTTCCCTATACAACCTGGATAAATGACATTTTTGGAATATTGTGTATCGCCTGGGGAACTTTCCTTCACGCCAGTCAGACATCAAGGAATGGGACACAATCCAAAGCAGAATGAGTAAAATGACGTAAGCCACGGAGGCTGCAATTTATCAAGGCAGGTTGTTTAACGGAGGGTGGGTTAAGTTGTTAAACAAAGAGGCCTGATGAGTTTTGTTATTCTGTGTATGGTTTTTAACATTTCTATAGAAATAGCATTCGTTTTAATTTCATTAACTGCCTAGACTTTGAATTAGGCACCAAAGGTGAAATTCACCCTGTGCTGAAAGTCAGCACAAGGCCTCTTTTGAGGGCCATAGTGGGATTTGTAAAGAGCCTAGCCCTTAGAATCACAGAAACGTAGGGCAGGAACGGGCCTTGAGAAGTCATCAAGTCCAGCCCCTTTGCCAAGGCAGGACCAAGTAAACTTAGACCAGTTGTCACGGGGCTGATACATCCCATCACCCTTTGGGGGCAGGAGAGAGGTGTGTTACGGCCCCGCAATTTAGTCTGTAGGGCTGCCCCCGGTCTCAGGGCTGCGTGGCTATATGGCCTTAGTCTGTAGCCTGGCCCTTGCTCTCGGGGCAGGGCAGCCCAGCGGCCAGAGTCAATAGTGTAGATGAGCTGGACCATCATCCCAAGGTGGGCGGTAGCCAGGATAGGGGGACCCGGGCCCGCCCTCTCCTCTGGGTCCCGACCCAGGGTCCTATCAGTGGCAGGGTTTTCCACCACCAGCTTGATGGGGATCCTACCAAAATACACCGAGCCTGTCTCCAGTTCTACCACCGCTTACTCCCAAAGTTTCCTTGGGTCACTTCCTACCTGATTCTCTGCAGTTTTCTGCCTCCGGGTCTCCACGGTCTCTCTCTTCTTTGCGGTGTCCCAAGCCTGTGTGTCAGGGTCCGTCTCCAACTGGCTGGCCTCCACGTCCTGGAGTGCAGGCGTTCCTCCCCCAGGAGTCAACAGAGCACCTCCTTCCTCACCGGCAGTCAGCCCAGACTGATCTGCTCTGCTGCCTTTTATATCCTGTCTCCAGCTGGAACATGCCCAGCAGAGCCAAGGGGGCATGGCCTCCCCAGCCAAGAGAGAAGGGTTAACCCCTGCTGCACCAGTGCGGGGCTGATACACCCTGTCACACCATCCCTGACAGATGTTTGTCCAACCTGGGAAGCCTATTTCAAAACTTAACTCCCCTTCGAGTTAGAAAGTTTTTCCTGCTGTCTAACCTAAAATCTCTCTTGCTGCAGATTAAGCCTATTACTTCTTATCCCACCTTCAGTGGACATGGAGAACAATTGATCAGAGTCCTCTTTCTAACACCCATTACATCTGTTTGTCAGAGGGTGGAGATGGATGGCAGGAGAGGGATCACTTTTTTAATGTATGGAGATATACCTATCTCATAGAGCTGGAAGGGACCCTGAAAGGTCATCCAGTTCAGCCCCCTGCCTTCACTAGCAGGACCAAGTACTGATTTTGCCCCAGTTCCCTAAGTGGCCCCCTCAAGGATTGAACTCACAACCCTGGTGTTAGCAGGCCAATGCTCAAACCACTGAGCTATCCCTCCCCCACTTGATCATTACCTGTTAGGTTCCCTCCCTCTGGGGCACCTGGCATTGGCCACTGTCGGAAGACAGGATACTGGGCTGGATGGACCTTTGGTCTGACCCAGTCTGGCCGTTCTTATGTTCTTATTATTTGAAGCCTGTTTCTCAGGTCCCCACTCACTAAACATGCCCTTTAAAAAACAACAACAACAAAACTTCTCGCAGTCAGGTTTTCTAAACCTTTTATCATTGTTGTTGCTCTCCTCTGGACCCACTCTCCAATTTAGGCACATCTTTCCCAAAGGGTGGTGCCCAGAATTGGACATAGTACACCAGCTGAGGTCTCAGCAGTGACAGAGTGGGACAATGATCTCCAGTATCACAAACACTCCTGTGAATACCTCCAGAATGGTATTCACCTTTTTCGCAACTGCATCACTTTGTTGACTCTCATTCAGGGCCGGCTCTAGGCCCCAGCAAAGCAAGCACGTGCTTGGGGCAGCACAATTCCAGGGGCGGCATTCCGGTTTTTTGTTTGTTTGGTTTGGTTTGGTTTTTTGCTTTGGCAGTTGCGCTCTCAAAGCTTGGGGCGGCAAAAATCCTAGAACCAGCCCTGCTCTCATTCAACTTGTGATCCAGTACAACCTCCAGATCCTTTTCAGCAGTGCTACCACCTAGCCAGTTAGTCCCCATTTTGTAGCCGTGCATTTGATTTTTCCTTTCTAAGCGAAATACTTTGCACTTAGCTTTATTGGAGTTGATCTTGTTGAATTCAGACCAATTCTCCACTTTGTCATGGTCATTTCCTCTGAAGTGCTTGCAACCCCTCCCAGCTTAGCGTCGGCGGAAATTTTATAAGCACACCCTCCACTCCATTATCCAAATCATTAGTGAAAATATTAACAAGTACCAGATCCAGGATTGACCCGGGACTCCACTTGATATGCCCTCCCAGTCTGACAGCATACCATTGATAACTACTCTTCGGGGACATGCTTTCAACCAGTTGTGCACCCACCTCATAGTAATTTCATCTAGACAACATTTCCCTAGTTTGTGTATGAGACGCTCACGTGGGACTCTGTCAAAAAATCATAGGACTGGAAAGGACCTCGAGAGGTCATCTAGGCCAGTCCCCTGCACTCATTATTCGAGACCATCCCTGACAGGATATATCCCATCTATTGCTTCCCCCCTCATCCACTAGGCAATTAACCCAGTCAAAGGCTACGTCCACACTACCCGCCCGGATCGGCGGGTAGCCATCGATATATCGGGGATCGATCTATCGCGTCTCGTCTGGACGCGATAGATCGATCCCCGAACGCGCTCCCTTCGACTCCGGAACTCCAGCAGGGCGAGCGGAGTTGCGGAGTCGACGGGGGAGCCGCGGCCATTGATCCCGCACCGCGAGGACGCGAGGTAAGTCGCGGTACTTCGAAGTAAGATACTTCGACTTCAGCTACGCTATTCTTGTAGCTGAAGTCGCGTATCTTACTTCGACATCCCCCCCTAGTGTGGACCAGGCCAAAGAAGGAATTTAGATTAGTTTGGCATGATTTGTTCTTGACAAATCCATGCCGGCTCGTCCTCATAACACTATTATCCTCTAGATCAGGGGTAGGCAACCTATGGCACGGGTGCCGAAGGCGGCACGCGAGCTGATTTTCAATGGCACTCACACTGCCCCGGTCCTGGCCACCGGTCCGGGGGGCTCTGCATTTTAATTTAATTTTCAATGAAGCTTCTTAAACATTTTATAAACCTTATTTACTTTACATACAACAATAGTTTCGTTATATGTTATAGACTTATAGAAAGAGACCTTCTAAAAACGTTAACATGTATGACTGGCACGTGAAACCTTAAATCAGAGTGAATATATGAAGACTCAGCACAGCGCTTCTGAAAGGTTGCCAACCCCTGATCTAGATGCTTACAGATTGGAACAAATTATTAAACTGTCAAAGTGAGGCTGACTGGTCTATCGTTTCCCTGCTGGTGCTCTGCATGGGGTGAATTTCAGCCTATAAAATAGGAAGTTAAATCACTTCCATCAGCCGTCTCCGGAGCCCTTATTATCCCCTAGCAGCATACAATGTCCCTCTCTGGTGTGTGGCCATTCGATCAAACAGTCAATGCAAATTTTCCAGGTTTCAGGGCCTCCAGCCCCACAATATTCAGGTGAATGACTTGGAAATGGGTTGCCAAACTGCTACCGGGACTGGGATCTGTCCTCTCTGCTTGGAGGTCTATAAAATCACGAGTGATGTGGAGAAAGTGAATAAGGAAAAGTTATTTACTTCTTCCCATAATATAAGAACTAGGGGCCACCAAATGAAATTAATGGGCAGCAGGTTTAAAACAAATAAAAGGAAGTTCTTCTTCACGCAGCGCAGTCAACCTGTGGAACTCCTTGCCTGAGGAGGTTGTGAAGGGCAAGATTATAACAGGGTTTAAAAGAGAACTGGATAAATTAATGGAGATTAAGTCCATTAATGGCTATTAGCCAGGATGGGTAAGGATTGGTGTCCCTAGCCTCTGTTTGTCAGAGGGTGGAGATGGATGGCAGGAGAGAGATCACTTGATCATTACCTGTTAGGTTCACTCCCTCTGGGGCACCTGGCATTGGCCACTGTCGGTAGACAGGATACTGGACTGGATGGACCTTTGGTCTGACCCAGTGTGGCCGTTCTTATGTTCGGATTGAGAACCCTAAATCCAATCCCTGGTTTGTGCTAGTGGGGAGCAGATCCTCACTCTGCTCCTAGAGGACTGCATGGAGGCATCAGTGTGACTGTTGTGAGCCATTCACTACTATCTGTGTGCACTCCTTGGCGTGTATGTGCAGTTAAAGGAGACATACCAGCCCAGGTATGATCAAATTCAGTCACCTAACACAGGCTGGATTATCAGAGGGTAGGTTGCTCAGCACTTTCTGAAAAATCCCTTTTCCTGTATGTCTATTTCAGCCTCCAAAGTCATGAGTCACTTCTGGAAATTTTGGCCATCTGCTTGACTTGACTTTTGCATTTCCCGATTTGTTTGTTGTACCTTACACCCGCGTTAGTAAAAGCCTGCTGCATCTGACTCCACTTACGGTACTTCTCTGGTGTCGATCAGGAGACGGACGCTTTTTGCCCCCACTGATGATTCAGCCTAGATAAATACTCACACCCGTTGTGATGAGAGAGAGATTCAGACTGTTGGATTCACGGCAGCCCCCATTATCCTTAAGACCTGACTACATCACTGCATGGGCCCAGTTTCAGTCACAGGAAAAACTCCCACTGAAGTCGATCAAACAGTTCATACCGTACGCATCATAAGGAGCATGGAATGTGGGTCTCAGCTGTGGGATTTTTAGGGCACTCTTGCAGCTCAGAGATAAGCATGCCATCTAGAGGATGTCAGATTTATTGCTGATCCACTGCTTAAGAAGCTGTTGAGCGTTCAGGTTGGAGACCCTATAAAGGATAATAAAGCTGGAATTCCTCCTCCAACTGTTTGGCTGCACAAGGGTTGGCCATAGCAGAACGGGGATGGTTACTCTGCATCATGGCTGCTCTCCCCCATTGTAATGTGAGGAATATGGGACAATGTATATGTAATGTAAGGCCCCAGGGTGGGTCATTAGCAGTAGGGATTAAAGCTGGGCCCTCTGGTTCTAAATACATGACTCATAGACTATCAGGGTTAGAAGGGACTTCAGGAGGTCATTTAGTCCAATCCCCTGCTCAAAGCAGGACCAATCCCCAGACAGATCTTTACCCCAGTTCCCTAAATGCCCCCTCAAGGATTGAACTCACAACGCTGGGTTTAGGAGGCCAATACTCAAACCACTGAGCTATCCCTCCCCTCAGAGAGCTAAATCTGTCAAACAAGGTCTGTGGTAGGATCATCAATCTACACGTGGCCCAGAGGGGGACAGAGCGCCACAATGAGTGAGTGCAGGTAACAGAAGCGGAAGAAGCACTACTAGTGGTTCCACAATACCCAGGTCTTATTCAGTGCTTCTCATCAATGCATGTCACAGCACTTTGCAAAGGAAGTCTGCGTCATTCTCCCCATTTTACAGATGGGGAAATTGAGGCACCGAGGTGAAGTGATTTGCTAAAGGTCACCCAGCAGGTCAGTGGCAGAGCCAGGAATAGAACCTGGGTCTACCCAGTCCAGGACTCTAGCCACTAGGCAAGGCTGCTTCCTCCACAGGAGAAGTAAAACACACCATGACTGCAGCTGCTGCATTCATGCTCTGCAGGATTGGGGAAAGGATCTTCTCCCATGGGCCCTGTAAAGGCCACCTCAACCAAGCCTTGATTTAGGACTTTGCAGGTGGTGATGATTCGCCCAGAGAATCCATTTGCTGAGCACAACCCCAGGAAACCTCCTGAGGGTGACCACTCTCAGCGAATGTAATCATGAAAGCACAGGGGAGAAATCTAACACTTGGATGTTTTTATAAGGAATATCTGTGCAACATTAATTAGTCTTGGTGCAAATGTGTGGGGCTTGGCCAAACGTACACAGGGCAAAGGGCACTGGAAAGAAAGATGCCAGGAGAAGCCATGCCTGAGATTCTTCCACTGGTTAGATTTCAGCATGGATCATGAAGATCCTCAAAGCCAGTGGTTTTCAAATGATGGTCCATGGCTCATTAGGGCTCCGTGGAGCTCTCCTTGGCAACCGGCAGAAACATTCTGAGAACCAAAGCAGTTGACTTAGGTGCAAGAAAAAGTCTATCAAGCCTGGTCCACACAATGAGAGCAGGAGAAAGTCAGCCCTGAGCAAATACACCACGCTGCAGCACTATCTGGACCGCCTCATGGACAGAGCAACGAAGATGCAGTCTAGTGCCACCCCTTTGTCGGTGCCTTATCAAAATATGGGTTCATTTCGTTCCTACGAGATTTTTATCCTCCTTAATTCAGCCAGCCATGTCTTGTGTGCCCCATTAAACATACTTGTAGCACAGCTCAGGAGCACAGCAGAACATGGCAGCAATTCACCTCCCTCGGTGGCGTCTAGCCCTTGGGCTGGGTGCAAGCAAATGGCAAAATGTTAAATTTTTACAAGGGCTGGTTATTTACCATTTTCCATTAGGCACCTGTAGTGTGTTTTGTTAGCAGTTAGTCACACACAAAGCCTTAAGAAGCGCTCCCTCCGCGCTCACCACATCAACCCCATCAGATAAAGCCAGCAACTCAGCCTCACCCTCCCGACCGTAGTTCGCCAAAAGAGAATCAGCTCAACCAAGTGATTACTCAAATCTCAGGTTGCTACAGGGATTATATGAATTTGCCATTCAAAGGCAATTTGGGGAGACGGGCAGCTTGCTCCAATTCTCAGGCGTCTGTTAAATCAGAGTCTTTTGAAGTAGGCATTAGTTACCTTGCCACTTGTGAAGGCAAATTTAAGAATATTCCTCATATCCAGATGGATATCTTTAAAAAAATAGGAACATAAGATTTGTCAGATGGGATAAGCCATCTAGACCCATGTCTGGTCTCTGGCAGTGGCTAACGTTAGCTGTTGCAGAGGAAGGAGCAAGAAAACCTGCAGCATGGGATAAGCTGGCCACCAGGGAAGTTTCTTCCTGACCCCCAGCAGTAAGAGGCTGGGTTATGCCCTGAAGCTTGAAGGTTTATATCCCTTCCAAAATCTTTTTTTTTTAAATCTTATGTCACACTGGATATTCTTGTTATCCAGGGAGCAAGGGGGAAGCTGAGAACTAGTTATAGCGGAGTCAGAATTTGGTATTTCCTCTGCTCCTGTGGACCAGGTGCTGGCCCTTACTCGGGGCAGACTGCGAAGTGCCAATCTGATCTGGTGGGATTCATTGCATAAGAAAAGATCACGTGTCAGCCACTAGTTAACAGGTGGGCAGCGCATCTCCCTCTCAGGGCCTGATCCACAGAGGAGACGAATCTGTTCCGCGTTCAGCTCCAGAGCCTGGTTGTCTAGCTCAAGCTGTGGGAGACCATCACGAAGTTCTCTACTCACCACTGGAGCCCCTCCTCCTGGTCCCACCTGGGGATCCACTCTGCCGGCCTGACACCTCTTCCTACGGTTGCTCACTCCCCGTCTCTCTCTCAGCCTCGCTCTTTCAGGACTCAACTGCTCCCGCTTCAGGGCTTGGCCCTCTGGCCAGGTCACCATAGCTGTCCCCTCCTGGAGAAGGAGGGTGGTGCATGTATCAAAGTCTTTCCAGAGCCACTGTCCCAGGTGGTCTTCCCATTAGCTGCCCCATAATGGTGCCACTGCTCCAGGGCCTGGTGGGGGAACCCAGGCCTGCCCACCCCCACGGGGCCCCAGCCCAGGGACCCTACAAAAAGCAGTCAAGGCCTGCACAAGCCTACACTTTACTACTGTCTCTCTGGGCTATTTCCTACCTTGCCTTTGCTGACCCTGAATGTGCCTGCAGCCCCTCACCCCCTTCTATGCTCTGCTACTTGGCTTTATACAGGCCCTTCCTGTCCCTCTCCAGCTGAGCTCCAGCTCTCATTAATCCTCCTGGCACACTGGCTCCTCCTCCAGGTGCAGCCTAGGGTGTTAATTGGCCTATCTTACCACCTTAACCCTTTCAGGCCCTGGGTTGGATGGACACCCCACCACAGAGTCTCATTGCTTTCAGCTCTGGAGGTCCTAGGGGCTGGCTGGCACATAGACACAGCAACGAATCTTACAATATTGGGCCCACCTGCTTCAGGGTTCTTTACCACGACCGTCAGTGTTCGAGCTCAATCCTGCAACTACTGAAGTCATTAATACGGCTGCGATAGACTCCAGTGAGGCAGGATCAGGACCCTACCTGCGCTCAGAAGAGTCCCCATTCCCACGTGTGAGATCTCAGAGCAGCTGCTTCGAATTTTCCCTCTTGACCTGAAACGCTGGGACATACCCTGGACTAGATCTAGAGGGTGTTTCCCTCTCCCATCACTAAGACTATTATTGAAATGTCAACAGCGCTCGCTGCTCGTTCAGTTAAGAAAACTGTAACGCTTGTAAACCCTAAAGAATTGTCTAAAAACTCTGCTAAGGAACCTAATACAGGAACTAATTGTTCTCGCCCAGCAGATAGCGCCCTCGTTAAAATATGAAGGAGAACGTTTTCATAGCAGTGGTCTGCAAGCAAGACACTCCAGCAAAGTAACGCTCACTAAAATAGACAGTGAATTATGACAAGAGGCATGCTAGAGGAGATACAAAGGTACCCAATGAAAGCAGGGGAGCTCAATAAAAGGAACAGGTGATGCCAATGAGAAAAGAGATTTGCAAAAGTCAAGAAAATGGCCAAGATTTTCAAAAGTAACATGATTTGGGGCGGGGCTCAACTTGCAAGACCTTCAAAGGGAGCGATTTTCTGACCGGGCTGAGTACACAACCTCCCCCAATCAGGAGTCCTGCCTGTGTCCCTTAAAATTGTATTCTTTACTCCCATAGCCCCTCATTCCTTCCCCAGCACCCCACGAGGGAGCCAGCTGTATGAGTAGCCAACATGGCTAGCCTCAACCGGCTGTATTTAAAGGCTTAGCACCATGGGAAATGGTTGCACTAGCTTTAAGAGTTCCTCCCCCATGGGGCTAATACGTTCATGGCTGCTGTGAGCCGACAGCAAACTCATGAGGTTGTAGGGTCCCCCCACCCCCAGACAGAGGTCATCATACAGGGGGAGATCCTGCCATACCCCTCCAGCTACAGAGGGACCCACCTAACCCAATGAAATCACTATGGTTCTGCTGGAGAAAAGAGGGGCAGATTCTAAGGAAGCTCTACTCAGCAGGGGGTTTGGGTAGGAAGGGACAGTGGAGATCATGAAGTAGTTCTGCTGTTAGCCTGTTTGGAAGCCTCCAACCTCTCCCAGGAAGCTCCCCAGTGCAGCTCAGCAGCTTGGGGGGTACTTAGCCAGGTCTGAGTTCTAGCTGACTGTGAGAATGGGCCTCTTCTCAAGAAGATAAATAAATAAACAACAGGCATCAGAAATATCTACCAGCTAAAAGACAAGAAGGTGCACCAGCACTTAGTTCTAATATGTCTACTTTAAGCTCGGAATATTAGGTCTTTGCTCAATTTAAACCACCCCCCCCACACACACACACCCCAAAGCATGCTGGGAAAAAGTTCCTACCAAAGGACAACCCTGCCCTAGGAAGTGGAGAATTATAAAAGAGCTTGTGCTGACATGGTTGTAGTCTTCTATCACCGCTCTGTCACACCCATTCATTTTTATTGTGCCATGCTATTTTCTATGTTGCACCTTACACAAGGGATACGCTTCCTGTTCTGCTCCATTACCCCCAACAAATTCCTTCTAAAGACGCTGTTTGCTATGCCTATGAGAAGTGAGTTAGCAATAACACTTAAAGAAATACCTCTAGGGTGACCAGATGTCCCGATTTTATAGGGACAGTCCCGATTTTTGGGGGCTTTTTCTTATATAGGCTTCTATTACCCCTCAACCCCATCCCGATTTTTCACACTTGCTGTCTGGTCACCCTAAATATCGCTGTTATTCCCTTTTCTGAGCTTCCCTACACACCCTGTCTCCTTGACACTGGTAAGCTTGCAAGCGGTTGGGACTTAATTTATAATTTGTGCCTGGGCTGGCGTGTCTGCAACTCTGAAACGCTCCGTACAACCTGCAGAATTGTCAGGTAATTGTCTACAGAGCCAGTCAAAATGTGCTCTCTTGGGCAGCAATCCTGCTGAAAACTCTGTTGGAAGTTCCTGTGTCTGCACCGAAGTCAGTAGCACTCCAAACAGATGCAGGGGGCAGTGTTAAATGTTCACATTCCAGGACTGGAGCCTTGGTTATGCTACAGTTGTTGATGTTGAGACTTAGTTATAATAAAAATCTAGGGCTTGATCCTACCAGTGCTCATCCCTGGGCTTCACTAAGGAACAGTCAGTAGACATGAGCGTATGCTTATGTTTAATCACATAAGTAAGTGTTTGCAGGATGGGGGCCTGTCAGCATGGGGATGAGCGTTAAATTCATATGCTGAGTCATTCCCCTCCATGTCTTCTGTGGTGTTTCAGAAAATTCTTCCAGGGGACTTTTCAAGATCTTCTGTAAAGTTTGCCTTAATAGGAATTCTGAATTCTTGGCTGTTCCATGGGATAATTCTCCTTTTTTTCTCTCCATTTTCCACTTTTAGTGATAATCCTGTGACAGGCTGTGCCAGTTCATGCTTGGCTAGACAATTAAGACCTCCTGCTGTCTGGCTCTGTCTTTGTTTTGTATAATTGTTCCAAATAATTAGCCACCAGTGCAGGCTATTCTGAGACCTCTTTGTGCTGCAATGATACTCAGGGGGTAAGCATCAGATGGAAGAGACTCCGCGTAAAAGAAAGATTTTCAGCCCAGGGGAAAATGGATATGTTCTTAGAATAACATTGAAGAAAATAAAACAATAAGTAACGTTGTTTCGATCTCAACCGGAGCTGGCCTCGGTCAAGTGTAGAGTAGATTTACCAGGTATCTGCAGTGTGATTTGCCTGGTGCTAACAAAAGAATTAAGCACTATTAGTTTGCCATGAAATCTATAATGCATGTTACTAGGGTCCCATCTAGTGGGGAGGGAGATAAGGTGCAACTGAGTAAAGATGGCTGACTGACCAGAAGATTTGTGTGTTCGGCTGTCATGGCTATTACAAAAGCCAACAAGGAGGTTGAATCAGCAACTTTTGCTCATGCAAGAAGTCCTTATTCACTTGAGTAGCACCGGTGAAGTCAACAGGACCACTGTCCTGAAGTGTGACCGCTCTTAAAAGATAACTAGCACTTGTCATCCACAGATCTCAAAGCAGCTGACAAAGTTGGAGCAGTACCATTGCTCCCACGTTACAGATGGGGAAACTGAGGCACAGAGAGGGGAATGTGGACTGATTTGGTCCCGCACGCTAGCCACTGAACCACACTCTCTCTCGGAGGATGAAGTATTGGGGAGGATCACATGTTGTCTCACCAAAAACTGCATTTATACTATAGAGATGAATACAAGACAATATTCTACTTGATGGGATATTGCCCAGTGCAGAGCAGTTGTTTTATAATTACAGTCATTGTGCAGCACAGATGTCAGTGGAGTTACTCAGTCTAAGAAACAAAATGATACATGTGGAAATTATAACAATAAAGATTCTACACTGGGAAAACTTCTAACCAGTCTTAAAACCAGTTCAGCCAAATCAATTTTAAAACCAGTTAAGCCATAGTGTAAGACCCAGCTGTAGGCAGTCTAGGGTGGCCTGGCCTGTCTTAGTGAATCCATTTCTCTGTAGAAATGAGTGACTCCGTCCGAACAAAAAGCCACGAGTGACCATCGGATTTGGATTACTCTGATGTTTTGAAACAGGTTCAGTAAAAATACGCCAGGCCACTACACACTGCCTAAAACTGTGTCTACTAGACTATGGCTCCAATGGGTTTTAAAATCAGTTTAGCTGCACAAGTTTTAAAACCAGTTAGAAAAATTCACCAGTGTAGACGTGCCCTGGAATCCTAGAAGAGACAAGAACCTTGACCATGAAGCACTGGAGAAGGGCTTGGGAGAACAGTGGGAAAACTCTAAAAAGGGGTTGACATGGCCAGAGCGAGGGCTCTCAAATGCCAGAAGTTCACACTGAGAATCCAGTCATCCAGAACAACATGTGATCCAGGGCAAGGGCAAGGGCCAGAACCTCAGCTGGTGTAAAGTGGAATAGAGCTCAACTGTACTCTATCAAGTGACGCCAATTGACACTAAATAAAGACCTGGCTCTAGTTCTTACTAGGAAGGTGTTTATATTAGAAACTGGAGCTAGACTTCCAGGTCATTGGCGCAAGTCCATTCCATCTCACTAGTCACCAAAATCAGTTGCCATGAGAGGGCTGCTCCATTGGCTTTGCCTTTGGTAGCTTCACTCCAGTTCCCAGGGGGTACATAAAACCACCATGTCAATGCTCAGCTTGTATAGTAATCCCAGTAGGGAGGCAGTGAGGCATATATGGACCATGGAGACCGAACTACCCTTGTATCTCCAGAGGGTGGCCATCTGGTCAAGGTTGAGGCACGCGAGAAGGCCAGCATGGGGAAGCTTGCATAGTCACTCCCTGGGCTGTATCTGTTTTACGGACAGTCGGAGGACCATGTTGTCACTCTAGGCCCATTCACTGGCATGTTCACACACACATTTAAAAAAAAAATGTAAATAAAAGCCTGGCTTGTATCAATCCACTATATGGCATCCTGAGCAGTGGCAAATGAAGCCACTGGTTCAGGGGGTAATTGGTGGCGGATCCAGGCAGGAGTACAACCTACTACTGCCAACGAATAATGACATCAGCCTTTCAGCTCAAGTGGCAGAAGCCCATGCTGAAAGTCATGGGTTCAATCCCCACTCGTGCCACATGGCAGGGATTAGTTGCACAACCACAAAGCATAGCAAAGGGCACCTGGCTATTCCTTGTGCAGTTAGAATGCCTGTCACAGAGCCTGGGCAGCCCAGCCTAATGGTCAGAGCAAGAGCCAGCGTCAGGCTGGGAACAAAGCAGGCATAGGAGTGACCACAGCTGCAGGCATAAGCATTGAGCAGCCACCAGCCAAGTGCTACTGCTGGGCTTAAGAGTAGTCCTGGCACCGTTGCTTGGCCAATCAGATGGTTTCAGCTGCGGTTAGCTAGCTGCTCCCAGGCCCAGCTGCAGGGCTTCATTCCTGACAATTCCCACCAAAGAGGCTACTCAGGAACAGAGAGAGCCCAGTGCATTCCTGGTGTAATTCCTCTGGAGTGCTACCAAAGATAACTTTGGCTCTGTGCATCTCAAATGTTCTTGGGGGCTCTGGCCACTGCCACTGCAGGTTTTACATGTTCGCAGTTACCACCCTCTACAGAGTCTTAAAAACAAAACAAAAAGCTCATTAAATATTTTTTAGTACTTCGATGACAAGTTGAAATGTTTTTCTCGTTTTACCAAGTAGTTGCTACGCCAGCGCAGCCAATGGATCCATCAAATGTCTGTCTTTGGCTCCAGCTAAAGGTCTGCTTCTTTATTGCAAATGTCGTTTTAATAACATGACTGTCTTTTACATAGATAGGACTTTTCATCCATTGATCTCGAAGCACTTTGCAAAGAATGCCAGGGTCATTATACCCATTTTACAGATGGAGAAACTGAGGCTCAGGGAAGGAGAGTGACTTGGCCAAGGTCATCCAGCAGGCCAGTAGCAGAGCCAGGAACAGAACCTAGGAGGCCTGAGTCCCAGTACACTAGCTAATAGGCCACACTGCCTCATATACAATTTTAATATACATATATAATATTTTTTCCTGGAGGTTCAAAGGAGCTACTGAGAACGGAACATTCAATTAATAACACCATCTTCACAGTGTTAGCAACCCCAGGCATTCAAAAATCATGAGTTGGGCCCCCCCAAAATGAGAGGATTATAAAAAATCTCTGATTTTTAAGACAATTAATGTTGGGTTCTTTCAATTTGCCTTCTGATCTGTGTGCCTTTTAGGGGTCAGGATTTCAAGCTTTTCTCTGCAACCATAAGGGTTAGAAACTTAAATGAAAGTGGAGATTCTTATGTACTCACGTGACTCCAGGAGCTGGGGCTTTAAGAAAACACCAAATATCACCAGTCTAAAGGGCCTAAGGGCCAGATTTGTATTTAGGTGCCTAAAGATGCAGGCAGGTGCCTAGCAAGATTTTCAAAAGCACCTAGGTGCTGATGGGAGTCAGGCACCAAGCACTATTGACAATCCCACTAGGTGCCTATCTGCATCTTTAGGCACCTAAATACCTTTACAAATCTGGCCCTAAGTGCCTACGTCACATTTGAAAATGGGACATAGGTTTTTAAATCACGTAGTTGCTTTTGAAAATTTTACCCTAAAGATGGATTATGGGGCCTAATTTAAATTACCCAAGGGTGAAAATACTGTCCTATCTGTAAAGTACAATGTACCAAGCTTAATGAAGACACATTCAATCAGGATGCCATTTATTGGAACATCCCCACTGACCTGTGCGGAAATCATTACATTTAATAACAGAGAAGGCTAATGGCTTCTTAATCAGGATACTAGGGAACACTGACTTTAGTAGGAGTTTTGGCTGCAGCATTTGGCATACAGTTGCCTAATGGGAACACAGTGGCAAAGAGGTAAATCAGCGGTTAACAATCTTTTTTGTTAGAACCCCACCCTGGTCACAGTTGGAAGGAATATTATTGGTTCCTCCTCCCCCAGCAGGAACACTGATGTTATGGCCAGGTTTCTGCAGCCGACAGTGCCAACACCGACCTCAAATCACGAGGCAGTGCCACAAAACCATGAGATGGGCTTAAAAATCATAAATATTTAAAAATAGGTTTGGGGTTCTTTCAATTTGTCTTCTGGCTTTTGAGCCTTCAGGGGTCACGTTTTCAACCTCTAGGGGCTGGAAATGTCCTTTTTGTTTTAATGAAAACTGAGATTGTCACATAATCCTATGACTCCAGAAGCTGGGGCTTTAAGGGGAAAAAAACAGAAATCACTGAGAGCTCACAGTTGTGTGCATCTCACCTGCTTTTCATCCAGTCTTTCTGTTTTTCCCCCCTTCTCATCTCCTGTTGTCTCACACAACTTACCAAAATACATGGGAATTTCATTTTCCATTTTGAGCATTGTTCTTGGTTCCCCCCCCTTGCTCACTTCCTCTCCCTCCCTACTCTTCTTTTCCTCCCTCCATTCTAGGCCTTTGTTCCCCTTGTTGATTGGTGCTCTCTTCCTCTATCTAAATGTCTATTAGATAAAAAAAAGAATCAAAAAATGATTTTTTTACAAGGGTTTGTGGCAATGAAAAATAAGATGCAGATAGGCACCTAGTGGGATTGTCAATAGTGCTTGGTGCCTGACTCCCATCAGCACCTAGGTGCTTTTGAAAATCTTGCTAGGCACCTGCCTGCATCTTTAGGCACCTAAATACAAATCTGGCCCTTAGGCCCTTTAGAAAAGTTTACCCTTTTTCACCCGCATAGGGGGCCTGGTTTTCAAAGCTGCTATGCACCCACGGCTCGTGTTAATGTCAAAGGGAGAGGCACTTTGGAAAACAGGACCATTGCTCAAGTTCCTCTACGGATTTAAGTGATTAACTTGAGATTTGAAAATGTGGGACACATGCTTATACCTGTCACTGTGTTTTAGGAGCCAAGGAACTTTTGCTAAAATCGCTGAGTGCTTCTGTGAGCGTCGCACCCTGGGCTCCTTGTTATGTTGTGTTGTGTTCTTGTTAGGTTATAAACGCAGTTTAAATAGTGCGCATCAGACCTTCATCCTGTGAAGTGCCACATCTGTTGCACAGCAACATCTATCATCAGCTGATAGAAGACAGCCCCCTAATTAATCTATGCTCTACAGTTATAAAGACAAGTGTATTAGCTATTATTAAACTGACATTGCATTTACATTAGCCTTGTCCTCAGCTATTCATGGCAATCTCTCTCTTTTCAGGCAGTGGTTCAGATCTTGATGTAACCACAAATGAACCTGATTAGGACATATCTATTATATCTGTAGTGTCTCCATGGTTCTACACAGTGACATGACACAGTGAAGCATCTGATTGTTAACTGAACAACAGAGACATGAATACTATTGCTCTGGCTACAACACAATTCCCCATACTTCACAGCAGAAGCTAGGACAACCGTGCCATTCCTGTGTTTGCCACTAGGGGTCGCTGTTGCCTTCAGCTGTCTCAATGTCCCCACAAGGTGGCCGGTAACCTTTGATTCATCAGTTAACATGGTCATTATCAACCTTAATATACTCTAGACCAGGGGTTCTCAGACTTTTGTACTGGTGACCCCTTTCACACAGCAAGCCTCTGAGTGTGACCTCCCTTATACATTAAAAACACTTTTTTATATATTTAACACCATTATAAATGCTGGAGGCAAAGCAGGGTTTGGGGTGGAGGCTGACAGCTCGCAACCCCCCAGGTAATAACCTCACGACCCCCTGAGGGGTCCCGACCCCCAGTTTGAGAACCCTTGCTCTAGACTTTGGTGAGTGGGGCGATCAGGGTTAAAATTTGCCTGGGTTAATATTGTACCTGAGAGGTTTTCCTGGGTCTAAGTTTAAATGGCAAGACATAAACTCACAGTCCAAGGGATAAAGTAGATAAATTTACAGTGAAAGCAAAACCATATAGAATCTGAACTACGTTTATCAAATGCAGAAACTGATTTACTATAACAGTCACACAATGGCTATATCGATAGCTGACATACATTCAGGTCTGGGAAGTGAAAACACACACACTGTAATTACAGTAATGCCTAGAGGAGGTCCCAACTTACACCAGGACCTACACAAACACATAGTGAGTGACAATCCCTGCCCAGAGAGCTTCCAATCTAAACAGATACAACAGACAAAAGAGTGGGAGGGGAAACAGAGGCACAGAGGTTAAGTAAGGTTCCACCTGTAGCAGAACCACGAAGAAAACCCAGATCTCCTGATTGTTCCTAGTCCAGGGCTTTATCCACTGAGCCCGCTCAGCTACTGATTCGGTTTCAGATTAGTAATACATTTATAAACCCACCTTCAGCTGGTTCCATGCCAACCCCTCTATTAGTTGAGTTTCATTAGCAGATCTAGAATATTTATCTTAGTTTCTTTCTCACTATGAAAAAAAGTGATGCATTTTTTTAAAAGACAAATCCTCAGGTTTACTGAGCAAAGATAAGAACGATCTCAGTGTAAGGCCTTGCCTATGCATAAAATTTGCAAGGATTTAACTAAACGAGTTTACCATTTTAGTTAAAATCGGTGCAAATTTCATATATCCACAAGGCCTAACATTTCTAGGGTGATCCACAGAAATCCTCTGGGCAATATATTTTTATTGTACTTCACACAGTGCCAGGAGGGAATTTTTCAAACCTTCCCACTTTTTTATTAGTTAGGAATAGACTATTTCCAGGTGCAAAAGGCATTATGAAGACAACTGCCTCACCCTTTGAAAACACCATTTACAGGCTAGAAACATAAGCCACTCAAGATTTCCAGTTATGTGTTTTGACCCATAGGTAACTGCTTTAAGGTGTCTCAAGCTAAGTACCCCCCCAAACGGGGTCACCCCCAAATCACTAGTCTCTTTTGAAATGAAGCTCAAACATTTAAGACTTGCTTCTGCTCTGATTTCAAGTGGCAAAATTCTCATTGACTCCAGTGGGAGCAGGATCAGATCCTGTATTCAATACAATACTAAAAGGACTTTACAATGCCTCTTGTCTTAGGGACAGATTTTTAAAGGTATTTAGGTGCCTAGTGTGATTTTCAAAAGTAACTTAGGCACCTAACTCTCATCAATTTCAATTGGGACCTTTTGAAAATCCCACTAGTGCCTATAGCCTCAAAGGCATTTAGGCACCTAACTCCCACTGAATTTAAGGATGTCAGGTGCTTAAATATCTTTAAAAATCTGGCTCCTGGCTACTTTCAGTGGTCCTAGGAGTCTCTGCATTTTTCATTCTTCCGTCCCGCTCCCACTGAAATCAACGAGGGGTTTTGCCAATGACTTCAACGGCAGCAGGATCAGATGATTTAGGAGTGTCATTACTTAAGCTAGCCCGAATTCCGTGGATAGCGCTAACTAAAGAGGGGAGGATTTTATCAGAGACTTGGTTTCACAACTGGTGATAATTGCTCCTGTTTCATTGAAGTCATACAGAGGAGCATTAAAAATAAGCCACTAAAGCAAATGAGGGCTAGTGGGCCACATTTAAACTCTGCAAAGCTTAAATCCACCATGGCCCTGGAAGGCTTATGCCCTACATGACGTTTTAATCCAACTCATTTGCTAGATTCATCCTAACTGTAAACAAGCCTTTGAAATGAAAGCTTAAAAGCCTAGTTGTGATACATTAACTTAATCAAGAAAATACTCTGAACACATTAGTTTAACAACAGTCAAAATACAAGTGGCTACAGTCTCCCCCACCCTAGGGTTAAATAATAATAATAATAATAATATAAAAAAAAGAACTTCACCCATTTTGATTTTCATTTTATTTGTAAATATAAGGACTGATCCTAAATATAAGGACTGAGCCATTTGAAGTCAATGGAGAATCCTTCCACTGACTACAGTGGGCTTTGGATCATGCATATGGTGAGGTTTGAATCTCCAGAACAGAATATTATTAAGCGAGGTGGTTGGATACTATATGCCGGCTTTATTATCTGACAAATGTCACTGGTTTGTTTTCTCAGTCAGCTGTTTATTCCACAAGCCACATTTTCTGGAATTCAATCAGCTCTGATGCTTATTGGTCGGATGGAAAGCCCGCGGCTAGATTTCTGTGCCTGGAAAGACTCCTGCTAAGCCTTCGGTAAGTGTCTCCTGTTAAGGGAATCAAATATCATGGCTTGTCCCTGTGCAGGGTTGGAACAGGCCTATTGCAAACTCCAGCATGGATCCCAGTTTGATTTTTTAAAAGTTAAGTGTCCCCAAATGCAACTTCAATGGTGTGAGGAAGGAGACAGCTGAAAGATAGGAGCGAGCGATAGCTCAGCCCCTCAGACACCCTGAGCCCAGCTGGCTCCAAAGGCACTTGAGCTGAAATCCAAAGCTGCAAAGAACTTGAATAGCCCTTTCAGAAGTTTCCCCGCAGATCCCAGCAAACGACTCCTGCAAGCTTCCTTCCTGCTGCTTCTGGGTGACTGGAAATGAATCGACTTATCGGCCACCCTTTCCCCATCACTTCCCACCTAGGGCAGCATTTGCCCACTTGGCTCCCTGGGCAGAAGTCTCACAGATTAACCCTTGATTCGGATAGCACCACTTCAGGCTAGTTACAGGGGTAGGCAACCTATGGCACGGGTGCCGAAGGTGGCACGCGAGCTGATTTTCAGTGGCACTCCCACTGCCCGGGTCCTGGCCACCGGTCCGGGGGGCTCTGCATTTTAATTTAATTTTAAATGAAGCTTCTTAAACAGTTTTTAAACCTTCTTTACTTTACATACAACAATAGTTTAGTTCTATATTATAGACTCACAGAAAGAGACCTTCTAAAAATGTTAAAATGTATCAGTGGCACACGAGACCTTAAATTTGAGTGACTAAATGAAGACTCGGCACCCCACTTCTGAAAGGTTGCCTACCCCTGGGCTAGTATAACAGTGAGGAACATGTCTGGTTCAGAGTTTCATCAAATTGTTCCCAGAGACCTGTACGCATGTGTACTGACCCCATCCCTCCACCATACCGTTTTTTTCAAGCCAGGTTCTTTTTATCTAATCCTCCAAGCAATGCTTCCATCTGCCATGCAAACCCACCTTTCATTTCCACAACTTCAGAAGGTCCCGATCCTGTTCCCATTAAAGTCCCATTCACTTCAATGGAAGCAGGTAGGTTCTATAATTGCTAAAGAATCAGGAAAGTTTATGGTTCCGATCCCCCACTGCTTACTAAGGCAAAACTTCCACAGCCTTCAAAGCAGTTTTGCCTGTACAAAGATTGCAGGCCCAGGTCCTACATCCCACAGTGCCAAATTTACAAAAATCCTGTATAATTATTTTTCTTCTGAAAGATCATTTCACCTTTCTCTATCCCATTCAAAAATGTAAAACAGAAAAATAAACTTTGGAATGCTACGCAGATAATACTGTTTACATGAGACTGAACCTTTTCAAACTTCTGTTGGGTATAAAATATCTTTCTGTGTTTAGCTTTATGGATTTATTTTACAAATAGTCTAAATACCTTTCTGGGTTTTGTTTTTTCCTCCCAATCAGTAAAAAAAAAAAGAAAAGGTAAGTATGATCCAAGAATTAGAAAGTAGTTCTGTTCCACCAACTCCCCTACAGATTTGGCTACTGCTAATTGATTTTATGCAGAAGACACATAGATACTATGATGATGGGCAGCAGTATAAATCCCTAAGAGTCTGAAGAGGTGAATCTGAGTGAGGAGGGACTAGTGATGAGAGATAACAGATAATCTGAGAGCCTGACATAAACAGGCCGATAAAGCCACCTAACCCTTGTGATCAGGTTCCTAAATTGCCAGGTGCACCTACCTGAAGGTGGACTGGGTTGCATGAATGTCAATTTCTAAATGGCATGCAGAACATGCTAATCAAACACCCCAGAAGAGAGACCCTCGCAGATAATCATTCATTAAAACACTGGCGTGTACAGGTTTGTACAGGGTTAAACTAAAGATAAGGAATGGGATTTTCAAAAAGGGCCAAAGGGAATTAGGTGTGCAAATTTCCATTGAAAGTCAGTTAGAATGTGGGCATCTAACTCCCTTAGGCAGGGAATTCAAATGAGTCAAGAGCCCCATCCCAGAACACCGACTCACCGAATCAGCTCCAATGCAAATGCTCCTGTAAGTCAGAGTAGCAGATAAATCCTGTTTTTTACAATGAGGAGAAAAATCCCATTCTTGCCCATTTACATGTAGGAAATTTAGGGTAAAAAAAAATGGGGAATATCAGTGGGGAATTCGCCTCAAAAATCCATGCCAGGATACAGCCCTATAAATAAAGGGAAAAGGACCGGCCAGAGTGCAGATTAAATATTTAAGGCCAAAAGGGACCATTGTGATCATCTAGTGAGTCTATCCTCCTGTTTAACATAGGCCATACAATTTCACCTGCAAGGACTCCTGCAGTGGGGAGAATTATTCTCTCTACTACATAAGTAAAAACTATCCAACCCAGTCAATTGTAGCTAAATAGAGCACACTTTACAGAAAGGAATCCAATCTCAATGTCAAGATTCCAGGGGATGGACTATAACAGGGTTCAAATAAGAACTAGATAAGTTCATGGAGGATAGGTCCATCAATGGTTATTAGCCAAGATGGGCAGGGATGGTGTCCCTAGCCTCTGTTTGCCAGAAGCTGGGAATGGGGACAGGGGATGGATCACTTGATGATTATCTATTCTGTTCTTGCCCTCTGAAGCACCTGGCATTGGCCACTGTCGGAATGGCTTTAGGAGGCTTCCTTTAGGAAGCTGTTCAATGGCTAATTACCACCAGTATTTAAAAACAGACTTCAGATTTGAAACAGTAAGAGTATAGCTCTGAAAAAGTGTCAGTAAAAAATGAAAGCACAAGGCACTTGTCATAATTAAAACAGTATTATGATTCTCATATGAATCAGCTGAGTTCTGATGTATTCTATTTTTAAACCCCCCTCAAAACCATTTCTAAAGAAGGAGCAGTATTAAACAGTTGAAAGGAAAGATTTATTTTTTAAAATCCTTTCTAACAATAAAAGTTATTTTTTTTAAATAGTAAAAAGATGTTTTTCCCCACAGAGGAAGAAAAAGGTAAAGTCTTAAATAGTAATCAAATATCCCATACCTAGTAGTTTTGCTAACTATCTGTCTGGTTACAGGTTATGAATCCAACAAGGAGAGAGGAAAAAAAAGGGACATCCTGGAATGTTTACAAATCTACAAGGTAATAGCGCCTTACACAATGGTTTACACAGTGCACTACTAAATTCATTATCCGTGAATCATAATTCAAACACAATGCACTCCAATGTATTATACAATGCTTATGCAATGAATGGCGCATAACACATGGTAGTGCACTGTAAATGCACTATAGTGCATTGCGCATGCATTGCATTACACAGCGCTTGTGCGATGCACTACAATGCATCATACAGCGCACTACAGTGTGTCAGGCAATCAATGCGCACAGGAGACAGTACAATGCATATGCAATACACGACGTGTTTTACAGCACATGTGCAATGCAACACACAATGTGTTTCCCACTCAGTGACATGCGCCATGCAGCACAACGCATTCTGCAGCGCGTACAGTGTTAGGATGAAAAAATCTACATATGTACAGTAAAAAAAACAAAAAAAAGACGCATTCAAGTACAGTGTGTGTCCCACCAACGTGGAAAAGGGTTGTACATGGGCCCTGCTCCTACTTCCAGTGCAGCCAGTGGCACCGGGAAGAGCAGCGCCGGAGTCACATGTACCGTTCGAGTCCCGAAGCGAACCCGGGCTGCCGCATGTAGGCGGGATTGGGGCCGAACTGCGGCCCGGCCAGCGCCAGGAGCGGCTCGGGGTGCTCGGCGCAGGAGGCGGCGGCGGGGCCGCGCACGGGCGGCAGGCCCAGCCGGCCGGCGGCGCCGTAGAGCGGGGCGCCGCTGGGCGGGGAGTAGCCGCTCGGGGGGCCGGGCAGGTGGGGCGGCGGCGGCGGCGAGGCGGAGTAAGGGTAGGCCCGGCCCGCAGGGAAGCAGGCGGGCTCGGGGCAGCCGCCCAGCTCGGCGGGGCCCAGGCCCAGCTCGGCGCCGCCCATGAGGCTGTCGATGGTGAAGCCCCGCGGGTAGGGGGCGCCCGCGGGCAGCGGCGGGCTGTAGCCGGCGGGCGCGTAGGGCGGGGCGGCCGGGCTGAAGGCCGAGTAGGCCGGGTAGGTGGCCAGGTCGGCCCGCTTGAAGCGCTTCCTGCGGCGGAGGAAGCTGCCGTTGTCGAACATGTCCTCGGCCGCCGGGTCCAGCGCCCAGTAGTTGCCCTTGCCCGGGTGGCCCGGCTCGCGGGGCACCTTGACGAAGCAGTCGTTCAGGGTGAGGTTGTGGCGGATGCTGTTCTGCCACTTCCTGGGGTTCTCGCGGTAGAAGGGGAAGCGCTCGGTGATGAAGCGGTAGATGCCGCCCAGCGTCAGCCGCCGCTCGGCCGCGTGGGCGATGGCCATGGCGATCAGGGCGATGTAGCTGTAGGGCGGCTTGCCCCGCGGCACCGGCCGCTTGCGCCGCCGCCCGCCGCCGGCTGCCGGCTCCTCCGGGGCGGCGGCTGCTGCTGCTGGCGGCGGCGGCTCCTGCTCCGGCGCGGCGGCGGCGGCGGCGGGGGAGCCGGGCGGGGTGCACATGGCCGGGAAGTAGGAGAAGCTGGCCGGGTTCATAAGGCGCTGGCCGGGTGGGGAGCAGAGCCAGGGGAGCTCCCCCGGGGGGCGCAGCCCGCCGGCCTTATATCCCCGCCGGCTGGCGCCACCCTGTAACGGGGCGGCGGTGCCCACCCACCTGAGCCCTGCCCCCGCCGCTGGGAGAGCCGCCTCCGACCGGCAAGCTCCCCGGGGGCGCTGGCTCTCCGGCCCCCCTGTAGGTGTCTGACCTGCACCAGGTGCAGTCCGCGGGGGCTTCTCCTGCAGCCCCTGGCCGCACGGATGGGCAGCAGCCTGGGGACGACACCCGAAATCAACCCAACTCCTTATGTGTGTCTCTCTAGGGAGAGGAAACCTGCCCCCAGTCTCTTGTCAATTCCACACCCAAGCGTAGTCGGCTGGGAAAGCGATGGAGCTGCCGGTGGAATTGGGCTGGAAGAAGGGACCTTACTTTCCTGCAGGAGATAAACCATGAAAACAAACACAGGAGACAAGAATAGGATGATAACCATCATCAAGTCTCTCTTTGCAGCCAGCACTGAGGACAGGTTGTTTTAAACCGTATTTAAAATCGGACACTTTTGGGGGGGGGGGGTTCTGACACCAAACATTGGAAGCTGCAGAGAAATTTACCACTTTCCCGGGCAGAAATACCTGGGTAACCCTAGAACCCTTTCGTTCGGTTTACATTTTATTTTGCAAAACGTTGCAGCTTAAAAAAAAATACATCGGCAGAGTGAAAACGCGGTAGCTTTGGTTGAACACGCGAATCAATCGGCATCGCGGGGACAGTCATTTGAATCTTTTGTAGATTTCGTTTGTAAAAAGCTCCCCAGCGCTGTTTCACTGTGATATTCGATAGGTTTAATTTGTTCAAACATTTCCTCGGTGTTCAGTTGTTTTACCAAGCGCCGCGTCTGTATGTAATCAACGGAGGAGTCATTTTCAAATATCGACACAAGCGCTTTATTTTAAATGAATGTAGACATTCGAGAGAGCGGATCTGCTACTTTTTTAGAGAAATCTGCACACCTCCTAACTGCTGGGGGGTGGTGGTTTTGGTGGTGGTGCTGAACTGAACCAGATAACCCGTTTGTATATAAATATGAATGGTTTTCGGTTCATTTTGATTTTGTAATTATTTTCCCCGGCAGAAAAACAGTTCGGCAAAAAAAACCCACCCCTTTAATTTTACCCCGGAGCACAACAACTGAAAAGAGAATGTAACACTTCTAACAAGCGATCTCTCGTTACATTCATTGTACACGTTACTCGGTATTTAAACGATTTAATATAAGATACATTGTAAGGGGCACAAGTCGGGGGGGGGGGGAGTGTAAAAATCAAAGTAATAAAATCAGTCTCCAACACTTGAGTGATTCATTTTGTGCAACCTCGTGCGATTTGCTAACCTGGGCTACCGAGGGAGGTGTGTTAGTGCCGGTAGAGAACGGAGTGGATTGAACAGTCTTCAGAACGATAGTTTATAATTCAGCTGCTTAACGCCCCTCACATTGCTGGGGGTGGGGTGAGGGTTAACGATTGTGCGTTTATATGTAAACCAGTGATTCGAAGTCTCCCTCGCTTGTATTCATGGCAAGGGATTGTTCAAAGAGGGGGGAATGGGCATTTCTAAAGGTGGAGTTGACCATACCGCTTGTGATTGTAGGAAGAGAGGTAACTAGCTCCATGCTGATCCCAAAATATTTACAAATTAAAGAAAAGCATCTGCTTATTTTAACACCCCGGGCCCGACCCTGGGCTCTCCACTCTAGTCTCCGCAATGCCTGAATAAGGAGCGTAGGAACGGGTGTCTAGCAGTGTAGACTCACTGTCATAGATGGCAATGCTGTGTACATGAGTGGAGGCATACTAAAAGAACCGAGACTTAGCTCTGGTTTTCAATGTCCTAACGAATGCGCAATAAATAACAGTGTCTGTCCTCTTAGTTTAGCTATAGGGGAATATACTTTAAAACTGTATCTATTGCATTTAAAGAAAACATTTACAAACTTTGTATGTGCATCTCCTATGTAATGTTACAGAATGTGTATGTAATACAATAGGTAGAGGGGCCATTACATTAAGAAAGCCTGGTGGACATTATGCATTATAGTTCCTGATTTTATATCAACACAGAGCATGACAGGTAGAAATGCAACTCAAATAATTGGAGTGGCACGTAAGCTCCTAGCATTTGAATTGTCTATAATCTTGAGAGTAGACTGCAAAGGGTTGAGCAAGGATAGGAAAGACCGTCTAGTCGACGAGGCACTAATTAGGACTGGAGAGAACTGAGTTCAGTTCCAGTCACAGACTTTGTCTACCCACTGCCTCAGTTCCCCATCTGGAAATGGGGATTATATTTCCCTACCCGGCAGGGGTGTTGTGAGCATAAAATCCATGAATGGTTGTGAGGAGCAAAGATGCTAGGGTGATGACCGCCCTATAAGCAGATAGAGTGAGCCCCTCTGCAATGGCAGAATAACAATTTCTTAGTTTAAAGGGTATTTGTGGCGGTTATTTTTTTTTAGATAAAACAGAGGTAAAATGGGTTTTAATTATCTAAAAGTAGGATTTGACCTGCAACACTTTCCCTTAGAACGTTCACCTCAGAGGTGGATGAGAGCTGGAGATCACTGTGTTTCTTATTTATTTGACATCAGCCAATATTTAAATGTTGGCAAATTTGTTTCAGTTGGAAAATTTGACACTGTTGCCTTCAGTCAGTTAGGGAGAAATCCCACAATAAGGTCCAGAAAGTAGGTTGAAACACCACTAGAAATCATAATATAAAGCACACACAAAAACAACAACCCTATATACAGGGTTTTTATGTAGCTCCATGTTTATTTTAAACTGATGTATTTTCTTATATGCCCTATTCCCCCAGCACCCACTATAGATTGTAGCTAGACCCAGGTTTTAAAAAGTTCATCCCAGATCATATGTCTCAAATGTGGCTGTGTTCATACTACAAGTACTTATATGCCTATTGATTTAGAGCATTATTAGCTATTAATCAGAGTCTGGAGGCAAGGGGTTTGTTGTGGGAGCGGGGAGGGAGGAAGGTAACTGATTCTCTATACACACACACACACACACACACACACACACACACACACACACACACACACACACACACACACACACACACAC
>QXTE01000276.1:877510-1075396 GCA_003942145.1 Platysternon megacephalum
CACACACACACACACACACACACACACACACACACACACACACCCACCATTTGCTTTGTCCTTTTACTTGTCTAAACCTCAAAGAGATTGAGAGTCAAGAGTGAAAATCTGATTATATAGCTGATTCTGATATTGGCCTCACTATTTATTATGTGTTTACATTAGTGTCTGGGAACCCCAAACAAGGGTCAGGGAGGGCCCCTTTGGGCTAGGTGCTGTACAATATAAAAGGCAGATGCTGCCGTGAAGAGCTTACAGTCTAAGGCCCAGATCTTGGAAAAACATATAAACTTAACTTTATATGCAATGGGTGAAATCCCAGCTCCACTGAAGCTGGTGAAAGTTTTGTCATGGGCTTCAAAGAAATTATGAGTAGGCCCTTTGAAGGCAGCGGGACGACTCACCTTGCGTAAAGATAAATGCGTGGGGTCAGTCTTTGCAGGATCAAGGCCTAGATGTCAGGTCTCAGTGGATGGGGCAAGCCAAAGCAACAGGTTGGAAGAGGATGGGAGGATGGTGTAGCAAAAGAAAACAGAGTTTAGCAGAAAAATAGAAGTTCTAGCATAGTGAGATGACCTGCTCTTAGATGGGCGTGATTTGCAGGAATAACAGCAGGAGTGGGTTTTTAAGGAGAAATTGAGAACACTATGAGATGGCGGCTTTACAAATGTTAATGGGAGTTTCCCCCATGATGTCCATCCCCATACAATAACTTTTTATGTTCATAAATTACGAAGGCTAACCACAATGGAAACCCGACCCTGTGGATGCTATCCCAAGCAACGCATTGTAAGCTGTCAAAAGTCCTCCACAGGAAAGAAAAAGCAAAAGAATGATGAAACCCCCAGCTCAGATCACCACTGATGTTTATGTATTTGTTTTTAAAGTGGGATGGGGCATATAGACTAAACCGTGTCTCCATAGTATATGTCCAACCTTTGAACAGTCTCTGCTGTTTTCTATATATACTAGTCAAAACATATGAAAGGTCCTAATGTACTGTATAAGAATGGCCATAGTGGGTCCATTCAGCCCAATATCCTGTCTTCTGACAGTGGCCAATGCCAGGTGCTTCCAAGGGAATGAACAGAACATCGAGTGATCCATCTCCTCTCTTCCACTCCCAGCTTCTGGCAAACAGAGACTAGAGACACTCAGAGCATGAGGTTGCATCCCTGGCCATCTTGGCTAATAGCTACCGATGGAACTTATCTAATTCTTTTTTGACCCATGCTATAGTTTTGGCGTTCACAACATCCCCTGGCAACGGGTTCCACAGGTTGAGTGTGCGTTGTGTGAAGAAATACTTCCTTTTGTTTGTTTTAAACCTGCTGCCTATTAATTTCATGGGGTGACCCCTGGTTCCATAATAATATAGAACTATATAGAGGATGGAAGTGTATGCAATGATCAACTTATCACCAATATTTGAGATGAAAAAAGACCTCCCATATCATCCAGTCCAGCCTCTGACACCACAGATGTCATTGTTCACATTAAGTTCTCCAGCATTTTCTAGCTCAGTTTTAAATGACTTAAGTGACGGTGTTTCCACCACATTTTCATGGGGGTGTGAATCACAGGATCCCATCCTGCAGGCCTGACTCAAGCCAAATGAACAAGATATAAATGCCGTCTAGCATAGAAAGGGTTACACCTGCTGGAGAAGGAGGGAAGTGCCTTCTCTCCGCCTGTTCACACCAGGATGGGATGACGAGGGGCAACCTTGCTTGCTTGCGCATTCCAGCCTCCCTATCCAATGCAAATCTCTCTCTAGCTCTGTGTACATAGCCCAGCCTCTCTGACTCCATCACCCCACTTTGCTCCCAAACACCCAGGCCCAGATTAAAGCAACCTCAGGCCCTGGTGGCTCTGCTCCAACCTCCCACTTGGTGTGGCGACGAGAGGGGGCCCTTTCCCATCCCAGATAGCCAGGGATAGTGCCAGGGAATCTCCTTCTGGCCCCCCACCCAGGAGCAGCAGGTTGGCAACAAGTGGGTCCCTCAATACTTACCTCAGCAGCTAGAATAGATGAAGGGGGCCAGGCCCAGTGCGTTCCGCCCCTTCTGCCACACACCCAGTTCCTTGCTGGGATGGTGTTGACAGAGCCGCCCAGAGCAGTGGGGCTTGGAATTAACATACCATTGAGACAGACAGGGCAGCTTACACTCCTCAGAGCATTTGTTTCAGGCTCTCTGCAGACTCAGGAAGACGCCATTGCATCATTTACACTCAGGTCATGTGTTCAAGCTGTTCTTCACCCGCATGAAGGTTAGAAAGTTACTGTTTTCTCTTCTTTTCTTTCTTTTCAAATGAAAGCTGAGATTCTGCTTAGTCCCATAACACCGGGAGCTGGGGCTGGAGACACTGGCCATTAGCACCCGGGCCTTAATCCAGCCCTGAAAACACCCCCAAAAATCCAGTGCTCATGCCCCCTCCCTTTAATGAAATGAGGGCCCAGTTGCCTCTCTTGGGCACAGCAATGTGCTGCTTCTGCAATACCTTCTCTNGAAGACTTGGGGGCTTAGTGTCTCAGACACGATCATGGACGTGTCTTTGTCTAGGTGGTATGAGAAGGGGGTCACACCTTCTCGGGGCACTCATGCGTGCAACCAAGAGATGTTCAACCACCCACTCCCCTTCCAGGACTTCCATCTTCCAAAGGGAGAATGTGAGACAGTGATGGAGCTTGCGGGAAGGGGGGCATTGCAATGACTCAGACTCGAAGGGCTGGCTCAGAGACTTCATTGCCTAGACTGATGTGCCTGCAAGAGGAGGCTGGTGAAGATGTGCACACCCAGAAGCAGCAGCTGAGGGAGTTGAGGAGCAGCCAAGGGGGTCATGATGAACCAATATTCGGGAGTCACCACAAACTTTCGGCACGGCGAGTCTGGAGGGTCAGGAGGGGCTGGGTTGCAGGTTCACTGCCTGTAAATTAATTACATTTTTTAAAAATAATGACATGAACAATTCATTTTCCCTGGCCATCATTGGGACTCAACGCAAATATTGGTAAGCCAACATGTACTATATTGAGGGAAAAGATTCATATAGAAAGCAATTTGCAAAACCAGTCTGGATCTTTGTAAGAAGGCCATCACGAGAGCAGGTTTGAACCATTTTTTGATTAAAAAAATGGCTTTAAAAAATATCAACCCCAACATTTCTGCAGGAGATACCCATTTGATTCAATTTGTCAGGTTTGCCTCCAAAAATAACCAACAACCCAATTTATTTATTTTTACCAAAACCTCCCACAATTTCTGGTTTTCAGGTTATATTTTTGGGGTTTCAGCCAGCACCTCTACTTGCCCAACCCACATCCCTCGACACAGATGCGAGGGGCCCGTGATCCCTTGGGGGGCAGATGCCCCTGTCCTCATATTACAGTGTAATCCCTGCCCTACATGGTGAAGGGCAGCGGAGTGTATATGGACGACGAGTGAGAGAATACAGGTCTGTGGGACAAAACACCCCATGTAAAGTATCACATTTACTTAGTCTTCTTCATGGCTGCTCACTATAGGGAGCAGAAGGCACCCAAACTACAACGTTCATGAGACATTGTCATGGCACTGCAGAATTTAAATATTTTGGTTGTCAGCTGAAATATTTCAGTTTTTGAGGTTTCACTAGAAAAACCTAGACATTTGCTATGGAAACCAACTTCCTTTCCAATCGAAATTTTCCATGGAAACTTCACCCTCCCATTTTCTGATTAGTTCTACCTCCAACACTTAGAAGGGCTCCCTCCAAAACAGGGTGATGTGGAATAACGGGGTTTCACGATCTGTACCTTTTCATGTGCCATACCTCTCCTGGTGTTTAGTACTTCAGGCTCTAGTGCTACCAATCTGGTCCTCTGGATCTGGGCTGTCTCATTTTTCCAAGACCAGTCACCCACTGCATCCAGACTCCTATAGGTCAATGAGCATCCTTTTGGTACAATTTACAGGTCTGTCTCATCTTACGCTGGGGTTACGTTCCGCGGTCAGCGCCTAAAGCGAAAACCGCGTACAGTCAAAATTCCATTGAGTGTAATGGCGGGCGGAATCGCCCGCACTACAGAAACAGTATTTACATTGTTATTTTTCTCTTTTGTTGTTGTTTTTTTCTTGTTTTTGCCGACTGCATAAAGCTGAAATCGCACATGTTAAATGCGCCTAAGATGCGACAGACCTGTATATGGGAGGTACACACCATACAGTTTTTCTGCTTTGCTTGTCTAAACATTTGTTATAAAGGGGAGCCAGGATCTAGTCTGATCTATCTATTGTAGGTCTAAGGTACCTTTCAGCATAGTATCTAAGCACTGTGAGTCACTAATGAATATCTGTTAGGGCCATGAATGTGAATGGGAGCAGAGGTCTTTTGAAAATGTGGCTCGAGTTGTGGGTTCTGAGGCCTTGGAAATCTGGCTGTCACAGTGCAGCTTTCTCTTTCTACGTGGCCTGTTGCTGCTCTCTTCTAACAGCCTGGCCCACTAGTACTAATACTTTCAGGGCTGGCAGTTACGATCCCTCTCCCATTGTCGCCTTGCTTCCACTTGCCTTGTCTCTTTGTGTAATGCTCCTGCCAGGGGCAATATAGCTCATTTGTAACAAGAGGGCCAGTTCCTGCCCTTTCGGCTTTGAGCACACCTCTGTCATGGAGAATTTCCTTCCCTGTCTCACATCCTAAATCTGATCTGCCTGCAGCTAGAGGTCCTCTAATCCACCTACCTACCTAGGCCTCTCTAATGAGCCCCCTCCCCATGGCCTGGGAGCACAAGCCGTTCATGCACCTCCCACTGGAATGAAAAGAGTCTCAGCAAGACTCTGGGGTTTGCTTTGCTTTTCGTGTGGCACATCAGGACATTCCCAATGACGGCTGCAATACTCACATCAGGTGAGATTCTCCCCTGGACAGTACGGACAGCATGGGGCCTGTGCACCGCTTAAGTCCCGAGTTAAAAGGCAGAATATACCCAACAGTTATCATGGGTGGAGTTTACCCCCATGCAGGGACCAATATGAGACTTATGCGCCACTTAAGTCCCCAAGATATATTGGTCCTCTGCACAGAGATGAATTTCCCCCATGACTACTGTGGCGTATACTCTGCTCTTGATCTCTGCATTAAAACCCCCAGGGATTCTAAAGCAATACTGGCTCAGGGTAGTATCAATCTGTCACCGGGAGGCTTGTCCTTTAAGGGAGTTTGGCCCCAGCTACTTCTGTGGCTGGTTCCCCCCTGAATCAGGGGACTCAAGGGTCTCCCAGCTGATGACCCCGATTGGAGGGAGCATCTGAATGGGAAGAGTCCCATGAGGAGAATCAGGTGATTGCAGGCTGGGTACGGGGGGATGCCTTTCTCTGAGGCTGGGACCAGGGAAAGAGCTGGGAGGAGGCTCTCCCCAGAGACTGGCAGAGAAGGACAGCTGCCTGGAGAAGTGCAGTGATGAAGGCTCTGGAGTGGGACCAGTGGAGCTGTGCCAGGGAACTGGGGCAGGTATAAGATTAGTGGGAAGCCTTGCTTGAGAGATGCTGTGAAGCCCTGATCCAAGGGTGATTGTGAGAGCTGGAGGGAAAGGCCAGGAAGGACTTGGGGTGAGCGCTTTAGCATTCAGTACCAACAATCCAGACCTCAGGAGCGGGGACGCTAGTTGGACCATCAGCTGTGTGGCATGTGAATACTGCAGAGTACAGGAGGGGAAACTGAGGCATGGCCTCACTGGGGAAGGCAAGGTGTCCCTTATACACTAACAGTCCAGGATCAAACACAGAGC
The DNA here is from genome assembly GCA_003942145.1 of Platysternon megacephalum. NCBI lineage: Eukaryota > Metazoa > Chordata > Testudines > Platysternidae > Platysternon > Platysternon megacephalum. The sequence goes on from QXTE01000276.1 coordinate 883,278, forward strand.
CTCAGCCAAGACTCCTGAGGACTCAAAGAGAAAAAAACAGGTTGAACAGCTAACGAGTGACAAGAAATCGACTTCCCCTCACAGGGTGCGCATTGCCGAGGGGGAGAGCTCTCCTAATGCGACAGCCCGCTCCTTGACTTCCTGAGCGGTGTGCGCTCCCCGGCATCACCTCCTCCACATAGATGCATTCAGTGAAAGGTGGGTTACCTGCAGGCCAGATGGGAACAAAGCCTGGTGCAAACCATCTGTTCATATATTGAATATACATGGAAAGCCAAGTCCCTGCGAACTCACCTACCTGTTGTACAGGGCTCTGGCACTACTATGGTAAGGGGGTCAGCGATGAACTTCGGTAGCTAAATCAGTCCTATTTCACCTACCTGCATTGTAGGCAAAGTAGGTGGCCAAGCCTGTGTTAATCCCATCCTCCACCATGATAAAGCAAGACAGATGATGATTCAGGGGTAAGCTTGGCCACCACAGACTGGACAAACATGACTCACAATATTGTCTTGTATTCATCCGATCTGAGACGGTCTCACTGCTCCAAGGATACACTTATTGAGAGATGTGAGAACCCACCCAGGCATATCCTGAGGTTCCTGGAAATTTGGTTAACTCCCCCCTCCCCGCACACTCCATTTTTAAAGGTTGTGACCTCTTTCCTTGTGTCTTCTAGCTGGAACAGAGATCATCAGAACACTGTGATTTCCACCATAATTAGGCAGGCTCAAGCGGTTTGGAGGAGTATCCAAATCCTTGGGTGTCTTTATCCTAGTTGAACCAGCCATGGAGGACTTTCATAGCTCACCCGTCACTAGTCACTAGTCTAGCGTAGACAGTCATGCGCTGCAGGGTGCATATCCAAGTACCTATACCTGCAGGACCTCAGCAGCAGCCATTCAGCAATGACTTTATCTAAGGAACATGGATGTTTGTATTGTTGCCACTCAGACCTGGGGGCTTGACAGGTTGTTTTCATTAGGAGGAGAAATTGATGACACCGTCTTGTATCTCTTTGGTGCAAGCCTCTTTATTTACAAAGAATGTACACAAAGTACCGTTTCCCTGAACACACTGAAAACAATCAATACAAGGTAGTTTCCTTGCTCACCGTTTCCAAGCCTGCCTCTCCAGTCAGTCCTGTATTCCAAGGAGTTTTCTCTCTGCTCTCTCTCAGGGCCACGCTCACGATTGCTTCTGCTGGCTTTCTGTGGGCTTTCTACCTCTAACACACACAGTTTGCCAAGCAATCTCCTAGCCCCTAGCAACTACTCCCAAGAAAACATGTTAGCCCATGCTGCTTAACTCTGCTCAGGCTTTGCCACGCAGCCTAAAGACTTGGGTGGTAGTGTCCTAACATTTCCAGCTATCACTACATAAAGGGGCTTAATTGCTCCTTCTATTTAGCCTTAACACACCCATCAGCTTTATCGAGGTCTCTGATGGTCTGTAGACCAAAGGCCCACTTGATAGCAGACACTCACACCTCCCAGCACATTAGTAGAGTGAAATATGCTGATGCCAAAATGATGGCATACATGTTCATGTCTTCCATCAGCAAGGGTGTGTGAACCTTAAGGACACTGAGTTTGTGTTATCGTGGTACCTTTGTTAGTCTCTAAGGTGCCACAAGGACTCCTCATTGTTTTTGCTGATACAGACTAACATGGCCACCCCTCTGAAACCTGAGTTTGTGTTGTGTAGCTGTAAAGATTGGGGATCTCAACTCTGACCTGCATTTTTATGACCTATAGTATGGTAGGTCCAGAGGGACACATTGAGAACCAGGGTTCCATGTGCTAGGGACCACAGAAACTTACAATAAAAGACTTTATAATTTAAATGGGGACATGGATTTCAAGGCCAGAAGGGACAGTTATGATCACCTCGTCTGACCTTCCGCATAACACATGATTTGTATTTCAGTAGCACCCAGGCACTCTAGTGATGGACCAGGGCCCCTTTGTGCTAGGCATTGGACAAATTAAACCTCACCATGCTCTCTGAGCTAGATTGGTAATTGTTAATGTTATTCAGTTTATAAATGGGAGAGACAGCGAAGCACAAAGTGCCTTGTCTAAGGAAGAACAGTAAGTCAGTAGCATAGCCAGGAGCACACCACAGATGTCCCATGATTTAACCATTAGACATAATAGTGTCCTTACAGAGGCATCTAGTCAATATCTCTATTTGAAAGTTTTCCCCCACTATACATTATGGGGGGTGTGTGTGTGTGTGTGTGTGTGTAACACAATTGGTTTCCTTTGCATGAAATAAAATTAAAACATTGTTCTGCCTGTTTTAGTTGATGGTTTAACTACAGGGGTTATTTTAAGTGTGCTTTGATTTATTGTGAATTCTTTTCTTCCTATAATATGCTGCGGTTAGGGACTCTAACAGGTCAGGGTAGGCAACAGCAGATGGGAGAGAGAGACCAGAGAATCAGTAAGAACGCTATGGTGATGGACCTGGTGTGATCACCTAGACAGATAGACAATACAGGGAGAGAGCTAGAGGTGACAGTGGACAGCAAATTAAATAGGAGCTGTGTGGCAGCAAAAATAGTCCTTTCAATGTTGGGCTGCACACAGAGGATATAATAATAGTCTCTCTCTGTATACTACTACCAAGACCATCGCCAGAATACTATTTGCAGTTCTAGGCAACTCACCACCAGAAAGACCCTGGGAAATTAAATTAAGAGGAAAAACAACAAATATGAGCAAGTGGTTTGTTGAGGGGGTGGGAGCTGAATTAGGAAGAAAGATTGAAGGAGCTAATCGGCAATATTGGCGCAATACACTACGAATGCTGTATTTGGAGTTTGCAAACACTGAAGGAAAAGGTGACGACGTGGGGGTGTACCTAGGAAGAGTGGGATTAAGTTGAGAAAGGGGAAAAACCTCTGCTGCTCAAGACAGTGAGATCTGTTTGGTCAGTCTCCCAAAATGTGGGAGCTCCGTTGATTGGCACTTTTACAAGTACTAATAAATGCACTTTTGCATTTCTGTGCAACAAATGAGGATGCAAATTAAATCGGTGACTGTGGTTGAATGAGAGAAGGATCTCGGTCACTGGAACAGAGGAATTGCCAGAATGGATCAGATCAATGGCCTATCTAGTCAAGTATTGTGTCTCCAAAATTGGTCAGTATCAGATTCTCCAGAGGAAGTGGCAAGAAACTTTATAGTGGACAGTAATGGCATAACCTGCCCAATGGAAGAACTTTCTTCCTAACTCTCGTTAGTTAGTTGTTGACTTATGCCCAATGATTCATTCTCTCTCTCTGTTTCCTTTACTTTCTCTTCTCTCTTTTCGCTTTCCTTTCCAAATGACTTGGCTTCTTATTTCTATCGGATGTCTGTGTGAGATTACAGGGTGTCGGAATTAAATGTGTTTAATTCTGTTGCAATGATTGATGCATGTAACATGTTTGCATGTTGTGAGGTTAAAGCTGTTCTTTTTTTACTTTCAAATGAACTTTCAGGTTGTAATGGATTTTATTCCTCGGTGGTATGTTTTCTTGCTTAAGCCCTTTCCTTGTATAGACGTAGAAAAACCTCAAACAAATTATTCTTAAAATGATGGTCATAAATAGGCAACTTGCCCCTCACTTTACAGAGGGGAAACTGAGGGCACAGAGCGATGAAGTGACTTGCTCAAGGTGAGAAAGGCAAGGCCAGAACCCACATCTCCTAAGTCCAGGGATGGTGGCTTAAACACATGCCCATTTTTCCTGCCTGGTCTGATGTTACTCTAGCTTTAAATAGAAAGAGTACAAGTAAACATACATGCTGCACAATGGAGATGCGTGGGCATCACTGAAACAGCAATGACAGTGAAAGGATACATTCAGAACCCCAGACCTACAGCAAACCAGTATTAAGGCCTTTACATAACAGTGGGGATGTGGGGCTAAGAGAAAAGATGACAAACAGGCAGCAAAACCATGCCAGCTATTGAGGAGTTAAGTAGTTTCAACAACAGAATTAGCTCAACTGCAAACAGGTTGATTTTAATGACTCTGCCCTTGTACAACCACCATCGCTGGTATTGGCGGCTGGATGGAGTCTTGGCAAGTGGCTGGGAACTTGCAGGTAAAGAGGAAGTGACATAAAAGTCAGAGCCAAAGGGGATGTTCAGGAAAACTCTCAGTGAGTTTTCACATGAGAAAGAATGGCCTGTGGCATCGTTCGGGTGACATTCTCATACATATACCCTCACAACTCCACCCCGAGGAAAGCCGGAATTGTGTTCATTGTACAAATAGGGAAACTGAGGTACAGAGAGATTAAGTTACTTCACTTGAAGAAAGCTTCCATTGACCTAGCTACTGCTGCTCGGGGAGGGCTGTTCCTACTTCAATTGGAAGAACCCCTTCCATCACCGTATGCTGTCTCTACACTACAGGGTTATGTCGGCTTAGCTATGGCACCATAGCTACGCCCCTATAGTCACTTTAGTGTTAGGGTGACCAGACAGCAAGTATGAAAAATCAGGATGGGGGTGGGGGGTAATAGATGCCTATATAAGAAAAAGCCCCCAAAATCGGGACTGTCCCTATAAAATCAGGACATCTGGTCACCCTACTGTAGTGTAGACATGGCCAGTCTGTGTCTTAACATCTCCAGGACTATGGTAAGCAAGAAGAAAAGATTTACCAGGAAGTAGCAGGAACTATCTGTTCAGCAGAAGCCAATAGAGCTATCAGTGGCCTGGACCCCAAGTGTGATTGATTGACTCAGGCGTTAATTACCCCCCCCCCCCAATATTTACTTGTCTCAAACAAAACAATGCCTTTGATTAGGCCATTAGCGCCAGTTGAAACATTATAAAAGAGAAGGCCGTGAGATAAGACTGGCCAACCTTCCAGTCAGATGTTAACAACTTTGGACAAGTGTGGGATTTTTACACCCCTATCTACAGGAAAATCTGATGTTTGGTGCCCTGACTGTGAACAGGTCACCCTTAAAGCTCTGAACATCCCAGGCAAAAAAAAAAAAAAAAAAAAAATGCCAGAGGGGAATTGTGCTGGTCTAATCCCTTCTGCCATTCTGCATATTCATGGAACATTGTCATAACACATCAGGCAGTTCAGTCGGACAAAAGATCTGTCGGCACCCCCCTCCCCATTCCTCTGATGAACCACGAGACAAATGCTGAGTAAACACTTGGAAACCATTCACTGGGCTATTCTCATACTGATGAGAAAGGCCCGGGTCTTTCTTGCCCGCCCAGAGCTGCTCAACCTAATAAAGTACGGCCCACGGCCTGTGAAAAGAGCAGCCTATGAATGATGAAAACATGGATTATCTCATTTCACTCTCCTTGTATCAAACACTGCTTACAGTTTGAGTGCACTTGGTCTGACACGCAATTACAAAAAAAAGGGGGCCATTTAGAGAACATGGCAATTGTTCCTGAAATTTCACAGATGACCTTTCCCTAGTGGGAAAATATTTTTTTCCTGGCATGTGGCCCTCCTTAATCGTTATAAAGAGCTTTCTCATAAGTATGAGCCATGCAATGATCAGATTGTTTAACACATAAATAATAATGGTAACCAAAAGGCCTCATCTGAAGAGGTGCTGAGCCTCTGAAGTCAATGGGATATTGCTGATCACCTCTAAAAGCCAGCCTCTGTAGCAACTTCGTCTTGTGTCTCTTGTCCTGTTTGCAGCTAGTATATACAAGGCCCAATTATCTACTCACTCACATTGATGCAAATCACTGACGTCAAACGGTGCAAGAAGCTGGCATCTTCTCTGCCTATGGAGACAGAGATCTTAGCATACAGAGACCAAATTGCTTTAAATTGCCAGGAGAAAAAGTGTGATTAAAAAATGTGCACATTTGTTTAACAAGTGTGGCGGTTTCTTTTGTTATTGCAACTTGTTGTATCAAAGCTTGTTTTGAATTTTGCAGCAAGCATTTACTTGCCGACAGGACGTTTGCAGATGACTAGCACCAACAATGGGTCATTCTGGCTCCAAGGAAGCACAGAAATATAAAGCATCCTTGCCATTACATTGTAACAAGTCAGGGACCTCCCCTGGATCCCCAGAGCTTCATGATGGCAATCGATATAGAACTTTGATCCTCCTGTGCCAAAGCCCGCCCACCACTAGCGAATCTCCATTGGCTGTTAGCAGTATAGGGCTTATGGCACACAGCTGAGCAATTCTGATTCCAGCCACATATATATAAATACTGTAATAAACAGTAATAAACTAACATATATATATGCTGGACATATATAATATGGCTGGAATCAGAATTGCTCAGCTATGTGACATATATATCTATATATATGTCACTTTATTACAATATACATCACTTCACATTCCTACAGTACAGCCATTTCTGGGATGAGAGGCAGAAGTGATTTAACAGTTCACAACAACACTGTACAACAGTTTAGGACAAAGTGGTGACTACCGTGTCCATCAGTAATAGCAGGGGGAATTTTAGGTAGGAAGCAGGTAATTCTATCTATCTATCGAAGGCACTTATATGGCCCCCATTATACTGCACGATCTCTAATGTATTGATCCTCACAACACCCCCATGAGGCAGAGTTGTAATCCTCATTTTCCAGATGAGAAACTGAGGAACAGACAAATTAAGTGACTTGCCCATGGTCACACAGGAAGCCTGTGGCAGAGAAGGGAATTAAACCAAGGTCCCTCAAGTCCCAAATCAGCACCCTAACCACTTCTCCCTCCTTTCTCTATTGCCTAGTTTTTGCTAAAATCCTTGGATTAAACACTCCTGCAGTAAAAAGTGCCATGGGAACTTTCATAACCAGAAGTGGTAAGGACTTTGGGTTTTCTATCTCATCTGAAAAAAACTTTCCATTTAAACAGGACTCTTTAGTGGAAGAATAGTAGTGGTTTTCTGTGGAAATGTGATTTTTTTTTTCAAAGATGAGGTCCCGTCCAGCCCTACATTTCTAAAATAAACCAGAAATATATTTACTCTTGGGTGTATTTAATAGAAAGTTAGAAACCTTTAAAGATTAGTGTTAAATCATTAGGCAAACTGAATAAATAGTGGAAAGGTGGATGTAGGTCCACTGAGGACTTTTCTCTTTCAAATAACTGTAATAAATATGTCAGTTGAATTAGAGGTGGGTCAGTAATTCATAACAAACAATTTATTCAACACATTTCTCCTCCGTTTCTGTCCACATGCTGCAAAATTCTCAAGGGCACCCAACATTTTCCAATTACTGGCAAAATTCTCAAGAGCTAAATCTTGGTCTAGCACATTGCTCATGAACAGTTAATCCAAAATACCTGAAATCTGCAATGAGTCAGTCACATGGCGTCTGATTCTGTTTTCTTTCCACACTGGTGTAAAACCATGTGAGATCAGAATCAAACACAAAACTGCTCTATTCCCCCACCGGTTGTCTTAGTTCACTCACCCACAATAGTGCAAATTTGAGTGTAAAATGAACAGTTCTCCTAGCTGTTGAGTAGCTTTGCTGCTTGAAACTCACTTTTGCTGAATCTTTGCATACACCAGCTTAAAACCCCTCTTTCACAAGGACTCACGCTAGTAAAGATCATTCGTGGTAAGTGCACCGTGAGGGTTCACCAACACAATCGGAGCAAACTCATTTGAAAATTCAAACAAATGTTCACTTTATTTTGCAGCATTCACCCTGCTCTAGAATGCATACAAATGCCCAAACTAACCTAAGTGGGCACTGATGGATAACGAATCTAAGACTTTGGGGGCATATTAAAAAACCCACTTAATTACAATGCTCTTAACTTGGAGCAGATTCAGTTTTTACACTAGAAGCTGCTTTTATTTTTCACAGTATCTACTTTTAAAATACCAGCTCTTTTGCCAAAGCTGCTGTTGGTTGAAACTGGTCTTCAATAGAATCCTAAAGCCAGCTGTCATTTCTACCCAGCCAGCATGCAGTTTAGCTTTATCACTGAAGTAAATGGAAGTTTTGGAAGTGCAAACAATGTAGAATCAGACTCTTTGTCACCCGATAGTCACATAGGTGAAGGAACTGGGGGGGTGGTGCAGCAGCACCCCCAAGTTTTACACGGGGCTCTGCTCCTGGCCCCATGCCCGGAGCTCTGCCCCCACCCCCAAATGTGGCCCCAACCTTGGCTCCCTTACCCCTGTCCATGTCCCCCCCTCCCGGAGCCACAACTCTGCTCCCAGCCACAGCTCTAGGGAGTGGCATGGACTGGGTAAGGGCGAGCACCGTACCCCCACTATAAAAAGTATTCCAGCGCCATTGGCTAGTCATTTCTGCAGCGAGTCCTTCTCTCTCTCCAACTTCTCAGTCATCCAGGACTCTGCAGCTGACTGAGAGAACACAGTGAGTCCTGCAAACCTGACTTACTGTCTCCTGGAAGGCAAAGCCTTTTGGTCTGTGTTCTGATGCGACATTACTAGCCAAAGCCTGATTCTGCAAACATTTGTGAATAGGTTATTCATAGATTCCAAGGCCCATTGTGATCATCTAGTCCGACGTCCTGTATAACAGACTATAGAACTTCCCCCCCAAAATTCCCAGAGCAGATCTCTGAGAAAAAACCATCCAACCTTGATTGAAAAATTGTCAGTGATGGAGAATCCACCATAACGCTTGGTACATTGTTCCAATGGTTAATTTCTCTCACTGTTACAAATTTACACCTTATTTCCAGTCTGAATTTGTCTAGCTTCAACTTCCAGCCATTGGATCAGGTTGTACCTTTCTTGGCTAGACTGAAGAGCCCATTATTAAATATTTGTTCCCCACGTAGGGACTTATGTCACCCTTATCCTTCTCTTTGTTAGCGAAATAGATACAAAGAGCTCAGTCTGTCACTATACGGCATGTTCTGTAATCCTTTGATCATTCTCGTGGCTCTTCTCTGAACCCTCTCCAATTTCATCAACATTCTTCTTGAATTGTGGGCACCAGAACTAGACACAGGATTCCAGCAGCGATTGCACCAGTGCCAAATATAGAGGTTAAAAAACCTCTCTACTTCTACTCAAGATTCCCCTGTTTATGCATCCCAGGATCACACTAGGTCTGTGGGCCCCAGCGTCACACTAGAAGCTCATGTTCAGCTGATTATCCATCACGACCCCAAAACCTTTTTCAGAGTCGCTACTTCCCAGGATTGAGTCCCCCATCACGTAAGTCTGGCCTCCATTCTTTGTTCTTAGATGTACCCATTAACATTTAGCCATATTAAAATGCATATTCTTTGTTTGCACCAAAGTGCTCCTGCAATCCTGATTGCTCTGAATCAATGGCCTGTCCTCTTCATTATTTACCACTTCGCCAATTTTTGGGTCATCTGCAAAGTTTATCGGGGATGATTTTATGTTTTCTTCCAGGTCATTGATGAAAATGTTAAATAGCATAAGGCCAAGAACTGATCCCTGCAGGACCCCAGTGGAAACACATTTGTTTGATAATGATTTCCCATTTACAGTTACATTTTGAGATCTATCAGTTAGCCAGTTTTTTAATCCATTGAATGTGTAGCATGTTAAGTTTATATCATTCTTGCTATTTAATCAAAATGTTGTGCAGTACCAAGTCAAACCTCTTACAGAAGTCTAAGTATATTATGTCAACACTATTTACCATTATCAACCAAACTTGTAATCTCATAGAAAGAAATCAAGTTAGTTTGACAGGATCTATTTTACCTTAACCCAGGTTGACCTGCATTAATTACATTATATTACCTTCTTTTAATTCCTTATTAATCAAGTCCCGTATCAGTCACTCCATTATCTTGCCTGGGATCAATGTCAGACTAACATGCCTATAATTACCCGGGTCATCCCATTTACCCTTTTAAAAAATTGGCACAACATTGGCTTTCTTCATGTCTTCTGGAACTTCCCCAGTGCTCCAAGACTTATTGAAAATCAACATAAACAGTCCAGTACGCTCCTCAGCCAGCTCTTTTAAAACTCTTGGATGCAAGTTATCTGGACCTGCAGATTTAAAAACTTCAGTAGCTTCTCTCTAATGTTCTCCAGAGATATTAGCTAAATGGAAAGAGTGTTATCACCATATGATGAGAGTATCTCATCTGCTTAACTTCAATAGGACCACTCACATATGCAAAGTTAAGTACATGCTTAAGTGTTTGCATGAAGTCAGGGGTCTTGAACTCAGGCCTGTGGAGTCCCAGGCAGTACTCAGACCAGAGCTGCTGTCACACTGCAATCAGGGACAAATACATGTCTAGCTCACCAATGGGTCTGCCCACAAAGTTCCTGGTTGGCGGAGCTGTCCAGCCTCACCAATTGGCTCGGACGCACTATTTCAGCCAGAAGGAAACACAGAAAATTGTCTGAGTAACTAGGTGAATCCCTGGCTGGCTGCCAGCACTTTGGTCCCTGCCTACTTGCCTGACTCGTGAGCCCTGTCTTTGTGCCTGTCCCTGCCCTCCTTATCCCAGATCCTCCTCTGCTCCCAGTTCCTGATTTCCTGCCTTGCTCCTGATTCCTGCTCCTCTACCCTACCCCTAACTGCAACACTGGCTTGTCCCTTGAGTCCAACTCTGACTTTGACCGTTGCTTTGAATTCTGACTCTGGCTCCCACTCTGACCACCAGCTCCGGTTTCCTGGCTCCTGACTCCAACCACTAGGCCTCACTGCCCATACCCTGGTCCTCACAGATTGGGGTCCTCAAAGATTGTGGACCACCATGCAGGACATGATGCTATGCAAATATCAAAGTGAGGCTACCTGCGGCAATTATGTTAACTGTTTTGTAATATAGTGTAACCAACAAGCTAGTGTGCATATGCATCACTGCCCTCTGCTGGATGGAACCAGAACTGCTCAACTGTGTCTCATAATCCCTATGCGGTTGGCACAGAACAGAGTGCTCAAAGGGCCGAGATCTATCCTTTGAAATAGGTTCATCCCCTATCTTTACTGTAATTTTCCAAATGGCCCTGGGGCAAAGGAAGCTGCTGTTGTGATATTTTTTCCTAGCTACTGTTTTGTAACTGAGGCTCTCAGCCTCTTCCTGTCAGTTTGGGCACACTGAAGTCTTTGGATACCTTTGTTCCCATTGCTGCTAGAGACTTCAGAATTGTCCCACAATGTTCCAACCCCCATGACAGCATCAGCTGACATGCACAGCTCTGGGTACAAATCTAGATGCTAGGTAACCTCATCTTCTTATTTTCTTAAAGGGACAATACAGCTGACCCAAAAGCCCAATGAAGTGGATGAGAATCTTTCCACTAGCTTCAATAGGCTCTGTATTCGACCCATTGGTGACTGCGCTGCTACTTCACACCTCTAGGGGTCGCTCAGACACCCAGGGCGCAAATTACATTTGCGTTTCCTTCCTCCCAGATGGTGGGTGACATTAAACCCAGCCCTGGGAGATGCTGAGTCATGCTCAGCTGCTTCTTGAAGATTGAGGTTGCTCAGTGCTTTGCAGGTTTGCAAATGATCAGCATCAGAATGGTTGATTTAAGTAACTAGCTATCAAGGGCCAGATCCAGGCTCTGAACACAGTGATGGTGCTGGGGACGGGGTAAAAGTGAGGGCAGAATCAGATTTAAGGGAGTTTTCCCATTGACTCCTATAGAAGCAGGTTTGGGACCCGTCGGGGTAGGTCAGTGCTTCGGGTTACAATTTGAAGCCTTAACAGATTAACAGAACCTGTAACTAATTGGGGGCTCTGCTGATAGCACATGTCAGAATCAGTAGGTGTCATAAACCTCTAGCTTGCCTATAACAGCATCCTTCTGACTCCCGCCTGCACAAACGCAAGGCTGAACGGCACCTCAGTGAGTTTTTTCCCCTGGCGTCCATTGCTTCGGAAACAGATAAGAGGGCAGACCATGCAGCTCTGAGCAATGCACTCCGTCTGTCACTGCAATGCCCTGAAGTGACAGCTCCCAGAGTTTGCTCCCTCTTTGGAATTGTGCACGGAGGGGTTATTGCTCATCCGAGTGATGACAAACCCGGGGGGACCAGAGTTTTCTTACAATTTAATTGCCTGACGGTGAAGGCAAACAACATTTAAGTGGAGGGCAGTGCGTTGAAAACACATTTCGGCCACACTGGAGTATTCTCCCAATGTCGCCAACGCCTGAAATGATAATATTGATTTTCTTAAATCAATAGTGCAATGGCAGGCAGCTAACCTCCACACTGGCACTTCGAGAGCCAGAAATGGGTTTCAGGCTGGGATAACCAATTTCCAGCCCTAAAAGAGAAAACACTCTATGCCCCTAACTCTGTTTCCTTACTACTTATCACAGGCAATACGGTAACCTCGGGCAAGATCAAGACCCTGTTGTGTTAGGTGGTGCGCAGTCACATAATGAGAGCCGGTCCCTGCCCCCAACGAGCTAACCATCTAAATAGGCAAAGCAAACAAAGTGTGGCAGAGGAAACAGACAGAGGAAGGTGAAGCAACTTTCCCAAGGGCATGAAGTAGAGCCAGGAATAGAAGCCAAATGTCCTGACTTACAGTGCAGTTTCCTAGCCGGTAGGCCACACTGACTTTCAGCGCTATTCTTCATCATAAACTCCTTCATCATAAACATCCATAAACAGGGGGGAGGGATAGCTCAGTGGTTTGAGCATTGGCCTGCTAAACCCAGGGTTGTGAGTTCAATCCTTGAGGGGGCCCCTTAGGGATCTGGGGCAAAAATTGGTCCTGCTAGTGAAGGCAGGGGGCTGGACTCGATGACCCTTCGGGGTCCCTTCCAGCTCTATGAGATAGGTATATCTCCATATATTATTCCAGTTAAAGTAGCAGTGGCATTGGCCACTGTTGGTAGACAGGATACTGGGCTAGATGGCCGTTCTTAGTTAAAGTACAAGATCCATGCCTTTCCTCTACTGCTACCAATCACCACGCCAGGCATCAGAACCTGGCTCATACCCTGCCAGCGGCCTGTGCACCACTAACAATAACAAATAATAATAATTTACACATATATAGCGCCTGTGAACCAAGATCTCCTAGTGCTTTGCAAACATAAATTAATTCAATCCAGTGCCACCCCTAGGATACTAGAACCATTGTATTCGTAGGAAAATGGAGGCACAAGCTATTTTGAGGCCTGATTCTGAAGTCAGTGGTAGGGCTGCCTGAAAATTTTCCATTAAAACTCTTTAACAAAAAACAGGGTTTTCAACAAAAGGTTTTTCACAAAAACAAACCTATCTGTTTTTCATGGAAAATTTCAATTTTTTAGAAAGAAAAAAAGAAAAAACTCAACGCCAGAAAACAGCTGTTTTGATTCTGAAATGCTGGTGCGGTGCTTCATGGGAGTTACAGTTCAGGTGCCTTGTACTCCCATTCTCCTCTATGAGCTGGACTTCATCTCCCATGATGCACTGCATTCCCTCACCAAGAGGTGAGAAATAGTGATGCATTGTGGGAGACGTCTAATCAAGGAGCTGGCCTGAAGAGGAGAATGGGAGCATGAGGCATCCAAACTACAACTCTCCTGAGGCAGCATTTCAAAATTTAAATATTTTCAGATTTCAATTTTCCAATGAAAACTCAATTCTTCCCCACATACACACCATTTTCTGACTAGCTCTAGTCAATGGCAAAATTCCCATTGACTTCAATAGGAGCAGACCCGATGTGCCTTGCTTAAAAGTCCACTTGGGAAAAGGTGGTGATCTAGTTGTGAATGGACAGGATGGGCCACCATATCTCCTGAGCTCTTTTTCCAACCAATAAAACTTCTGATTCCATTTGGTAGAAGTCAGTGGGGTTTTGCACACGTGGCCCCAGTGCAGAACTGGGCCTAAATTGAGACCAGATGTACAGTATTCTTTAGCAGATTTACCCTACTCTGCAAGTAATCCCATTGGTTTTGCTACTCAGTGTGAGTGAAGGTTTCACAGGGTAGCCCTTGAGAGGGCTCTGCCACTTCCTGAAATGTTTGATTCGATGCAAAGAGAGAGAATGGATTTAGTCATTTAACAGCTCTAGGCTGGGTTTTTTTACGAGGTTTTAGCAGAGTTAAGGTGAAAAGCCAGTGGGAGCTGACCATCTCACCCACATAGGTCCATTGGAAAACCCAAACCCTAGTCCTTTTTTTAAGGGTAGTTTTCCCATTGCATTGTCTCATTTCGGGCACTGGAAGTTCATGGACATTAGAGAAGAAAAACATCTGTGGGTTGGTCTTCTCTGCCACCCAGCTAAAGAAAAATTGTTCCCCATAGTCTAGTCCCATAGACTTTGTCCAGTGCAATATTAAACAACCATAACAATGGGTCTTCAATTAATTTCCAGGGGATGATAATACTACGTTTCTCCCACTCTTTACCTACTTATTCCTTTGATCAGAGGAAGTATAGAACACACTGGTGAGGGAAAGTTATAGGTCACCTCCTGTATCCAGGCCACAGAGTAGCTGAGTCAGTTAGCTACAGAGAGCTTCAGCTTATGCTCTGAGCTCTGGAGGTTCACAGTTCAGTCCCTGGTGTGTTGAAGCCCCACGAGCAGGACAGAACTCAATGTAAGGGGGGATACAACAGAGGCCTATACAATTATGAATAGTGTGGAGAAAAAGTGTTATTTACTCCTTGTCATAACACAAGACCTAGGGATCATCCCATGAAATGAATAGGCAGCAGGTTAAAAACAGAAGTACAGTACTTCTTCACACAACTCACAATCAACCTCTGGAACTTGTTGCCAGGGGATGTTGTGAAGGCCAAAATTTCACCTGGGTTAAAAAAAGAATTAGATCAGGGGTAGGCAACCTATGGCACGCGTGCCGAAGGCAGCACGCGAGCTGATTTTCAGTGGCACTCACACTGCCCGGGTCCTGGCCACCGGTCTGGGAGGTTCTGCATTTTAATTTAATTTTAAATGAAGCTTCTTAAACATTTTAAAAACCTTATTTACTTTACATACAACAATAGTTTAGTTATATATTATAGACGTATAGAAAGAGACCTTCTAAAAGCGTTAAAATGTATTCCTGGCACGCGAAACCTTAAATCAGAGTGAATAAATGAATACTCGGCACACCACTTCTGAAAGGTTGCCGACCCCTGAATTAGATAATTGCGTGGAGGAAAGGTCCATCAATGGCTATTAGCCAGTGATGGGCAAGGTTGGAGCCTCATGCTCTGGGGTATCCCTAAACCTCCAGCTGCCAGAATCTGGGACTGGATAATAGGGTATGGATCACTCAAAATTTCTGTGTTCTGTTCATTTCCTCTGGAGCATCTGGAACTGGCCAGTATCACAAGACAGGATAGATGGACCATTGGTTGACCCAGGATGGCCATTTTTATCTTCTTACTGTTCATCAACGGTCTAGTTCTCCACTCCTTATTTGCCATATCATAAAGCTCCTAACACTGGGATGCACTTGAATTTTGGGATCCAGGACAAACTGCCTCCCGTTGAAGTCTCCTTATTTACCGGCGCATAGCGCACATTCAGAGATGGGTACGGAGCTCTTCAAAGAGATGTTTTGGGCTCCCAAAAGCTAGAGGACTCACGGACAACAAATAATTGGACTTATGAATGGGCTGAGAACTCAACTAGCAAGGTGAAGAAACCTAGTGGGGATCTCACGTTTCAGGTGAACTGGCAAAGCCACAGATGGAGATGTTTCTCCAGACTTAGAGAACTCCAAGGAAATGCTTCTTCAGGAGATTCCTGGCACTACCTGCTTCTGCAGGGGATCCCATAACAGACCCGTAACTCTTTTGCAGCATCTGGGCATTTTGGCCTTCTATTTTGGCTCCATTCAGAGGCAGGGTGCAAATGAAAGATAAAGGGAGAACACAGTTATCGGAGCTCTTTCAAATGATCTACAGAGTCTCTGTAAGGTGGGATCTAGAAGAGGAAATGTTTGGGGGTGTAAGAAGTAGAAGGAGAAGTTGGATGAAATTAACAAAAGGGAAATGTAGGTTCGATATCAGGAAACGTGTTCTCTCTGTGAGGGCTGTCACACTGCGGCAGCCTCTGCTGAAACCAGGATCTCTGGGATGCCAAAATTGTTTTGACTTAAAAGGCAGAGAGTCCATTAAAGGCGGCATTGTGGAAGCAGAGTCAGTTGTTGATAGACACCCAGTGCTATTCAGCACTAACTGCACATGCCAGAATAAGACCCAGTGGAAATGGTTAGTAGGGCCCACAGTGTTGGCCAACACTCTTCCTGAAGATGCTATGCAGCTACTCAGCCTCTTCCACGAGTGCTAAATCCAGGACTTGGAGAGGCCCAGTGAGGTGGCAGCTAGCTAGGGAGCCAGAGGGAACCACAGGATCTGTCTGTGTCCGGGGTCTCAGTAAAGGCTCCTTCTCTTCCCTTCCACTCCGAAACTGCTTCCCCCAAAACTAAAATATTCAGAGAACCCAGCGCTCTAGTCCTGTATCTTAATCGCAAAGCCATCCTTCTCCCTCATCGTGATTCCAGCTCCCAGGAGTCCAATTCATAGAATCATAGAAGATTAGGGTTGGAAGAGACCTCAGGAGGTCATCTAGTCCAACCCCCTGCTCAAAGCAGGACCAACACCAACTAAATCATCCCAGCCAGGGCTTCGTCAAGCCGGGCCTTAAAAATTCAAAGCAATGCAGCATCTTTGTGGCAGATCCTTCCCGATGCCGGATCAAGGTTGCCAAGACTCTGCTGCCAGAAACACCTAATACGGCCCTTCCTTCCCAGAAACGACCACACTGGGAGATCATAGAATATCAGGGTGGGAAGGGAGGTCATCTAGTCCAACCCTCTTGCTCAAAGCAGGATGAATCCCCACACAGATTTTTGCCCTAGATGGCCCCCTCAAGGATTGAGCTCATAACCCTGGGTTTAGTAGGTGAATGCTCAAACCACTGAACTATCCCTCCCCCTCAGGAACAGTGGTTAGGGTTTCAGAGACAGAAACTTGGCTTTTCGAAAGAAAGGGGCGGGGGCGATACTCAGATGACTGCAAACAGTTAAAAACAAATGAAGAAAGGGCTGGTCCATAGTCAGAGCTTTAAGGAACCTCGGGGAAAGCCACGTGTGTGGTTTACAGTGTTTTGACTATAACAGCTGTGGCTACATTTCCCACCCTCCCTTCTCATTCTGTATCGGTTGATTGTTCTCTCCTCTAAGCCTGCAGTGTAATAATCACTTCCTTGTGGCTTTTATGGCAATAACCATCTTCAGATGTGACCTCTGCCGGGTGGGTTTAGCACAAAGCCGTTTACAAGAGAACCCTGGGACGCCCAAATTGTTTTGAATTAAAAGGCAGTGGAGTCCATTAAAGTAGGAGAGGCAGCATTGTGGAAGCGGAGTCAGTTGCTGATAGACACCCCGCAGCACATGCCAGAATAAAATCCTGTGTAAACGGTTAGGGCCCAAGATGTTGGCCAACACTCTTCCTGAAGATGCTAAGCAGCTACTCAGCCTCTTCTGTGAGTTCTAAATCCAGGCCAGGACTTCGAGAGGCCCAGTGAGGTGGCAGCTAGCTAGGGAGCCAGAGAGAATCACAGGATCTGTCTGTGTCCAGGGGTTTCAGTAAAGGCTCCTTCTCGTCTCTTGCTGCTTCCCCCAAAAATAAAATATTCAGAAATTCTGCAAGCCAAGTTGGCTGAGGCGTCTGGAGTCGAAAACACAAGCGATCTCTGTATAGAGAGAGGCAGCTGCTTACGACACACTGGGATAGAATTCAACTCCACTCACCGTGAATCAAGGTAAAAGCCCCTAATCGCTTCCCGGTTGCTGGGCACAGGCTGCAGTTCCGGTGCGAACCTCGGCAGCTGAGTTACAGGATAAAATGCTGCTCTTGGATCCACATGGAAGATCTTGACGCCCTGCTTCTCCCTGTCCACGCAGGACTCCCGCAGGCAGCGAATATGAGATTCTAGACGCACGGCAAGGAAATGAGGGGATGGGATGATCTTTAGGTAGCTTGCTCTGTGGGCAGGGGAGGATCTGGATTTGCTATAAACAGGGGCTCTGTCGTAGGTGGAGTTAGGCTTTTAAAGTTACATTAATACAAGGATGGCACTGACGGGACAGAGGGTGCTTCACAGCAGCCGGACTCCTCAGAGAAATCCTGGCTGACTCTGCCAGAATTCCTGCAGGGGATCTCTGGTAGCACACACTTGACCAAGCTTACATCCTCTGGCGTACTGTCTCGGGGCCTTCCCTTCATAGGGGGGAGGGATAGCTCAGTGCTTTGAGCATTGGCCTGCTCAACCCAGGGTTGTGAGTTCAATCCTTGAGCGGGCCATTTAGGGATCTGGGGCAAAAATCTTTGTGGGGATTGGTCCTGCTTTAAGCAGGGGGTTGGACTAGATGACCTCTTGAGGTCCCTTCCAACCCTGATATTCTATGATTCACCCTACCCCACCCCTGTCTTTTTCCAGGCATCTAGCGCTATAGGGCACTAGCAGGGAAGAGATCTACCAATGAGATGGCACCAGGGCACAAGAGGTGGCACTTGCTCCCCCACCCAAATGGGGAGTAGCTGGTGTCACTGTGTAAGGACGTGGGAAGTAGGTGATGAGCTAAAAGGCCACCGTGTACGTTGGCAGGAAGGGCTCGGTGGCTGCTGAGCAGAGCAGATTGCTGCAGATGCAGCGGCGGGCAGGGTCTAGCTTGTGTGTGTGTGTGTTAGATGTTTTACACGGCCAGAATAAAAGAATCATAACTGTTGAACACACGCTCTCCTTGTTCTAATGACAGAAGGGGCAGAGGGGCCGGTCTGTTCAGAGCCTATACCCTAGCGCAGAACCATCGCTAACAAAAGCCAGGGGCCCACCCAAGCACTGAACTTTGAAAAAACTTCAGAACTGAATCCAAACTTTGTCCAACTCTCCTTTAAAATGACACCAATTTCTAAAGAGCGTCCAAAACAACTGACATTGGCCCCTCCAAACATTGGTCCTTAGAACAGTAGCCGGTGCCACACCGAGGATCTGAGGTCTAAATTAACTCTGTCGGTAATACCTGAGCAAACATTTTCAGCTTGCGACTTAATATACCTGGGAATGTCTGCAGTCTCTCAGGTGGATCCCAGGATAAATAAGGTCAGCTAAGCTCTAATTTGGCCATAAAAGGCTGTCAGTCAGTCTAGGAGGTCTGGTTACAAGGTCAAATGAGTCCTGAAGGCTGAGTTTGGCATGTCACTCATTTTAAGTGCTGGTTTGTTTTCTCATTTCAATGTCAGGTATCCACAATTTCGGATTAACTGTCAGCTACCATAATATTATTCTTAAAATAATAATAACCATAATAATAAACACACAACAATCTCCCCACTGCATAGGATTATGTAATGCCCCATCGAATACCAAGCGCCTCGTACAGCCAAACTGCAGTTGACAGTTGCAAAGAAAACAACGTTTACAGAACTGACCTTCCCACACTGCATGTCGCATTTCCCAGCACAAAAGAACCTGAAGGCATTTAGCAACATCTGTCAGTCAAAACGTTTAACCCTGGATTGGGAGCAGGTAGGAGGACAGACGTCCATGAAAACATCTGATGCCAGGAAACACGTTGCCCTTCACCCCTACATTGCTGGTTTGAAGCTCTCCTGGGTCAATAGTGACCAGAAGCTGTTAGCATTGGATGACTCTTTGGTGGCATATGCAGAGGGGGAAAAATGGTGGCGGTCGCCCTCTAATTCCCACTGTCCACAGCAAAGGATGAATGGCCAACGGAGACTCAGAGGTGATTTCTCCAGGTCAAGGCTAAGTCACGTTGATTGAGTCACATGAAGAAGCAGCGTGGCCTACAGGATAAGGCAGTAGGTGGAATGCAGAAGTCCTGGATCCTACTTCCAGCTTGGCCACCGACCTGCTGTGTGACCTTGGGCAAGTCACTTCACCTTTCCGTACCTCGGTTTCCCCACCCACCCTTTGTTTTGTCTATTTAGATTGTAACTGCTTTGGGGCAGGGACTGTCTCTTCCTATGTGTTTGTACAGAATCTAGAACACTAAAACTGCATGTCTGTATTAAAAAAAAATACTATATTGCACACTCAGTTATCCTCTAAGGTATAAGAGAATGAACAAACCACATGTGACAGATGTTAGTCAAGTCACTCAATGCATGACCTGAAGGTGCTCAGATATTACAGCGACGAAAGGGGTTAAGAATCTATACAGAACAGAATAACACCCCGTGTCTCGGTTGGAGCCTCTAAGTGCTACTGTAATGTAAGTGACACATGATCAATAATGGGGTGGGGGCATGATGGGGACTGCTCTGTGCATAAAAGGAAACCTACAGAGACTGACCTTACAGAAAGAGCCGTGGGAAAGGATGCTATGGGAATATGTAGGTGTTCGGGTATCATGGTGAGGGGTGCAGCATCGTAAACTAGTCAGAAAAGAACAGAATCGGTCATTAATGACATAACAATTCCAGCTCTCTGGCTACTGCGGCAACATTTAAAACTATACCCATTTATTACTGCTGGCAGCATTTCCCTGAAACATGGCATCCATTAGCAGGTGTTGAGCCTGAGGGAAAGGGATGCCTGAGTTTTGCTGATGCCCTGGCATATTATTATAGTACAGATCTCCTGAGTCCAATGCCTTTACCCCAAGGCCAGCCTTCTTCTCAGATGTTATGGACTTTGGGATAAGGACTCCAGTAAATCAGGAATAAACCTGCTACAGTCATTGGTGTTACGTGGTGTAAAACCTTTAGAAGAGACAGGGGAATCAGGCTCTATGTCTCCATGTTTGTCTGGTGAGCACGTGGTCCACTTTCAGTGCTGTGCAAATCCCAATAAAATGCCTTTTATAATCATCCCATTTGCTCTAAATCACCATTTCAAAGCCAGCCCAGGTCTGTAGTGACCAAAAGTTGCTCACATCAAAAGCCAGCCTGAAATGAATGGTCCAAAGTTCAGTTCTTACTGGACAAATATCCATATAGCAAAAAAAACCAGCAGCGTGAGTGGCAGTCATTTCATTTTAAACTGGCTGATATCTGGCTTGTTTAATCCATATCAAATATTCATCGCTTCCGCCTGCATTTGTCTATTTCCCCTCGCTCCTCTGAAGCAGGAATCTTTCTGAGCAAATATTGCCCAAAGTGATCAGGGCAGAAAAACTACTAGGAATGCATTTAAGAACCTAAGAGAGTCTGAATCTAGTGTTTAGGTGCAATCAGAGGGATACCCCAGCCAAGTGAAAAAGACAAAACTAAACTGGCCTCCTGGAGAAGAAATCCTCCAACTCTCATACAAAGAGCAGATAATCTAAAGAGACTTGTGCTCTGGTGAAATGAGGCTGATGAGTAACAGCAGCGTATTTCACCCTCTTGCTTTGCCTGCTTTATCTGACATGGTGATTTCCCCCTTCTGCAACAGAGCTCCTCTCAAGCTGCAGTGAACCATTTCCAAAGTAGAAAGAGGAATATGGCGCTGAGCACTGAAGCATCTTCCCCCTCTGTGATGGGGGCTTGGTTACTTTGTCAAGGGGAGGGATAGCTCAGTGGTTTGAGCATTGGCCTGCTAAACCCAGGGTTGTGAGTTCAATCCTTGAGGGGCCACTTAGGGATTTGGGGCAAAATCAGTACTTGGTCCTGCTAGTGAAGGCAGGGGGCTGGACTTGATGACCTTTCAGGGTCCCTTCCAGTTCTATGAGATAGGTATATCTCCATATTATTATATAAACACACAGTCACCATTCGGGATCTTCATCCTGACGGTAGAGCTGGACAGCTATCAAACTAATAGCGTCACGGAGTTGTTCTTGTTCAAGCATACCTGGGAGTCTGAGGTGGGATTGAAAGGACTCTCTGTAACTCACCTCTGGTTACTTCAGAGAGACTAGATAGCTCAGGGGGTTTAGCAAGAGCAGAGCCTGTTCTCTCTGGTTGACACGCAACCCAGGTCACTAAAAGTTAGCACCAGTTGGTGGCCTGTGGGAAACGAATTTGGCAGAATCAGCCCAGGGCCTAGAGACTAACCCAAAACCACAAATTGTAGGCAGTCTCAGCAGCGACACGGAGGACAGAATAGAGACTGCAATACTGCTCCCAGGTTGGCCATGGATTTTTGTCCCTACCCTCCATACCAGAGTGACAGTACCCTGCGGCCCTCTGATTGGCCAAGCACCCTATTTAACCCCGGGGGTTACCCCAGAAAGTTGTCTGGGCAACCATGCAGACTTCAGCCTGTTGTGACTCCAGACTTTGCCTTGTTTCCTGATCCCTGGTTTCTGATCCCAGCCTGACTCTAACCCTGACTCTTGCTTACGGAACCTGGCACTTGCAATTCCTCCAACTCCCATTCAGCAACTGCTACCCCTGCCACGCAGACCCCGCCCAGCTGTGACCACTAGGCAAGACCACTGATACCCCATTTCCCTGACACCCACTTTGTGATGCGGCTGTCGCAATGATGCGGCGAACTGCCCTTTAGTCTATGTAGGTCTCCACGGTCGCTCCCACAATTCCCTGGGCTGTATCTTCCCGCCTTTCAGCCTCCTCACTTCCCTTCCCTCCCACTTTCTCCACGGACTGGATGTTCAGAGCCAGCACTGGGCATAAGCAGACTAAGCACTTGCTAAGGGGCCCCCCATTCGCTTTTTTAGTATGTGGCGGGGGGGGGGGGGCTGCAAAAATATTCCTGCTTAGGGCCCCCAATGGGCTAGCCCTGCCTCTGAAGTTACCTTATATTTACATTCCCTTGAGCAGCGTTCAACCCTTCACTTTTGTGCGAGTGGATTGCGCCCACAGTTCACTCCAGCTAATCCCTGCGCCACCATTGAAAAAACAAACCAAAAAAACGCCCGTCCGGCATTTCTAAACTAATAGAAGTAACTTCAGTTGCACTTGTGCTTTGCTGCACAGTTTTGTTTTCTGGGTTCACCCCCCCCGCCTTTCATAGGCCTGAATGGGCTTTGATGTGCATAGCAAGTTTGCAGACTTCCCCCCTCCTTTTCTTTATTACAGTGCACTGAAGCTTAATGGCATCGTCATCCAGCCTACTCTACTTTTCCTCGTCTTCCACAGCGGCAGACTTTGTAGTGCCGTGTTCCAAATCTATGCCATGAAATTATTTATTATTTCTTGTTTTGTAGTGCTGGGAGGGGGGGGGGCGGGGTCTGTTGGGCATATGCCGTAATGCACCCCGGCGACGTCTTTCCTTGACTCCTGCTGGTATGTTGCAACAAGAGTTTTTATCCTGCACTAATGGAATCCATTGGAGACTTATCCCTTTTTCTGCAATGGACGGTGGGCGTTCGCAAGGATCATAACAAAAGGGTTATGGGAGGAAGAAGAGACACCCGTGGCCCCAGTCACCGGACACCTATCCAGCCTTGTGTGGCACCTGCATCCATCACCATTTACTTTCTGGGTGGAGGACCCCTCAGTCCACTCCCCATCAAGAGGCTGCATATTGGGGTTCAGTCACCCCACAAGAGGACCCATGGTGCATGTTGGGGTGGTAATGGCACCTGCATTTACGGTGTCGTCGTCCCCATGCAGAGGTTAATAACTGACAGGGGGAGCACAGGTTACAGTAATTCACTGTCCAGGGTCCCAAACACACATAGGCCGTGGTGCATGCAGTAATGGCCCCCAGCATTAAGGGGCCCTCCCCCCGGCCCCCTACAAATCAATGCACAGATTGGTANGGGAGGGGGGGGGGCGGGTTCTGTTGGGCATATGCCGTAATGCACCCCGGCGATGTCTTTCCTTGACTCCTGCTGGTATGTTGCAACAAGAGTTTTTATCCTGCACTAATGGAATCCATTGGAGACTTATCCCTTTTTCTGCAATGGACGGTGGGCGTTCGCAAGGATCATAACAAAAGGGTTATGGGAGGAAGAAGAGACACCCGTGGCCCCAGTCACCGGACACCTATCCAGCCTTGTGTGGCACCTGCATCCATCACCATTTACTTTCTGGGTGGAGGACCCCTCAGTCCACTCCCCATCAAGAGGCTGCATATTGGGGTTCAGTCACCCCACAAGAGGACCCATGGTGCATGTTGGGGTGGTAATGGCACCTGCATTTACGGTGTCGTCGTCCCCATGCAGAGGTTAATAACTGACAGGGGGAGCACAGGTTACAGTAATTCACTGTCCAGGGTCCCAAACACACATAGGCCGTGGTGCATGCAGTAATGGCCCCCAGCATTAAGGGGCCCTCCCCCCGGCCCCCTACAAATCAATGCACAGATTGGTAACTGACATGTGAAAACTGGCAACAGAAGTAACATTTGTTAATGGTCCACACGGTGTAGAGACAATGGGACATCATCAGATTTCGTTAACTTCACCCTGATGTGCAAAAAATGTGGGCACAGAGGGCATCCCTCACGTCACTTCCATGCGAGGAAGCAGACCCAGAGAGGACCAGGCCAGTGCGTTTTCTGGTTGCGTGTACCTGGCCTGCAAAGTGTTGGGGTGGGGTCTTCTGGGCACTTCATATGAAAACGTCGCCTTTAGCCTCGCAGGTGCTGTGGAGGGTGCAGTAGGCCACGATGGGATGGACAGTGGCAGCCACAGTGGCTTCCAAATAGCTATGGAAGCTGGACCATCTCGCCTTCAGTCTGCCAAAGGCACACTCCTCAACCATCCTGCAACCGCTGAGCACGTAACGGAACCATCTCTGGCCAGGTGCTGGCCTGTTGGCATGGTTTCATGAGCCACGTTAGAAGCAAGGGTTCCCCAAACACAGGGTTCACAGGGAACACAGGGTTCCCCAAAATAGTTGGCACCAGTGCCCCCTCTTGATGACAATGTTATGAGGAGGAAATAAGGTCCCACCTTCTCCAGACAGGTACAGTCCAGATCTCCTGAAAACCATCACGTCATGTGCCTTGCCAGCACTACCCCCATTGGTGTTCATGAACCTGCCTCGGTGGTCCATCAAGGCCAGAAGAATGATGGTGTAGTACCTTTTGCGGTTAACATATTCACTTGCTCCTTGTGGCAGGCAAATTCTGGGCCATCAGTAGCTCCAGAGCAGTTGGGGAATCCCATTCTCTGAAATCCTGCTCTTTTTTTCTAGCACATTTCTAAAAGCCAACAACATGTGGATACGTCACAGTAACAACTGCCTGGCAAGCCTCCACCACCACAACCCCCACAGTTGACTTGCCCACAGCAAAGTGGTTAGCCAGGCACCTAGAGCAGTATGGAGTAGCCAGCTTCCAGGGAGCAATTGCAACCAGTGTCTGCCCTGGTATGACCTCCATCAATTAAGTGTTCTGGTGCTAGAGGGTCAGAGCAAGCTCCTTATACAGTTCCAGGAAGGTCTGTTTCCTCATGTGGAAGTTCTGGATCTTCTGCTGGTCATCCCAGGTTTGCAGGACTCTGTGGTCCTCCCATGCCGTGCTAGTTATCCTGCACAAGGGATGTCCCTCCATGCCACTCCACACATGGAAAATAAGCTGCGGCGACCCTCAGAATCCCTCTGCCTTCTTCATCTCCAAAACTGTTCCTGAAACGCCACCCAGCATTGCACCAAACATCTACCCCACTGATAAACCATTCACTCGCAAACAGGAGCAGTTGATGAGGTGGAGCCATGGCTAGTCCCTGGGCTAGAAAGGACAGAAGTTGAACAGGTTGTACAGCCAGAAGTGATAAACAATATGGTGGGCTAAAAGCGCTTCCACAGTGGGGTTGGGGAAGGACAGATCAGCTCTAGCTCTAGAGCAGCTCCATGGGGTGAGGACGCTAAGGACTATGGGATATGCACCTACAAATGCAGGCACGGAACAACATGTAGCTGCAGCGTCAGTGTGGATGCAGCTACTTCGGGTACGGCGCGCATGCAGCTCCGCAGTGTGGACTCTGGTGATGGGCTTAGCGGACGCCTGGATGAATGCACACAAGTCAAGACGTGGGTACACTCCTAATGTAGACATACTCTTAGTCTCCAGGGCTATCAATGCAGCACCTTCACTGGCACATAATTCATACAAACAACATGACAGTTTTGGCTGGCGAGTGGCTGTTTTGTTTTACTCTTATGAATACAGACATAACACACACATTAACAGTGATTCTCTCAGCTACAAGGCCTTCTAGAGCAGTGTTTCTCAACGACCGGTCCGTGGACCGGCGCCGGTCCCTGAGAGCTCCCTGACACAGTTTAGGAAGGCAGCACGCTGATCCCTTGAATCAAAAAAGGTTGAGAAACACCGTTTGGAAGGGAGTCAAAACTGGCACAAATTGGCCTTGCAGCGGGATATTTAGAGGAAGTAAAGATGATACCATGTGTCGTCCATATTGTAACCAAACCCAAACTCATGCAAAAAGTAAGAATGCGCCAAACTTGATGGTCTGTTACAATCAGGGCTGCACCATGGACATTTTCTCCATGGCAGCGGTTGGAATGACATTCTGGAGCGTGGATCCTGTGAGATGGCTTGCTGGTTGCATGTGGTCATGTAACTGTGTTTCAAGGACATTTTATCCTATTTCTGATCTTGATATAGGGCTTTGGCACAAGATTTTAGACTCCAAACTCCACGTCAGACCAACAGGGACACATTGTCCTCAGGAAACTGGGGTGCCGCAAGGGAGATCTTCAGCCAAATGTTCATGTATCAAGGTCTCTATTTTGCTTGTGACATGATCCCACTGGGGGTAGGTCTGGTCTATCAATACACAGGCCTAGTTTTGAAATGAAGTAACCAAAAAGTAGAACTATCTGATAGCATTCATAAGAAAATTTGGATCGGGTGCCCCACTGGTGTTCAGAACTAGTTCCTGATGCCATCAAAGTCAGAATTCTGGGTTAAGATTTTGATCTAATCCCTGACTGTTGGGCACATCCTCATTCACGTACAGTATCCAAACCAAAATGTGGTATACATATCGCCAGATCCTCATCTGCTGTAAATCAATGTGGCACCTCCGACATCTATCAGCTGAGGATCTGCCTCTTATGCTCTAGGAACTGAACTGAGAACTGTAAGTTCACAAGATTTCCACCACACCCACCTTTCCCGCAAGCTCTTTTCATCTTTTCCCTCCCCTTATTTCCACTGGTAACAGTTCATCGTTTGTTCACAACGAGGAAGGGAATGCACTATAAACATGAAACAATGGTCCGGGGATATAAGTGAGGCCCTGGCATTGGTTTCAGTTCACAACCAGCCCAGTCCTGTACCAGAGAAGTCAATGGCATTATAACTGTGACTTCAGTGAAAATAGGGTTAGATACTCTTTCTGCCAAGGCCGGGCAGCATGGACGGAGGAAAAAGGTTGGGTTAAGACTTCTTCCAAACCACAGATTTGGTATTTCAAGTGTTTGAGGTGTAACATCATGGAGTGGGTTTACAGATTGCTCCCCATAGTCTTAGAATCTAGAAGTGGAAAGGGCTTATTGTAACAACCGGGCTGTGGGCACCCTTGCCTAATGGTCACGGGGGGAGGCTGGCTTAATGGTTGGAAGAGAGGTAGCCAGGCTTAGTGACCAGATCAGGAGCTGAATTATCAAGTGGGGGTTGAGCCGGAGCTGAGAGCTGGAGACCAGGAGCCAAGGGTCAGAGCCGTGGTCAGAACACAAATACCAAGTCCAGAGAGCAAGCCATAGCTAAGATCCAGAAACCAGGAGACAAGGGTCAGAACCATGGTCAAAATACAAATACTAAGTCCAGGGAGCAGGAGCAGGAGCCGGGCGTGAGCAGGAACCAGGAGCAGAAAACAAGGAGTGGAACCAGGAACAAGAAGGGAGTTGAGAGCAGGATCGGGAAGCAGGATGAGAACCACAGTTGTGGGCATAGAACACTATTGACCAGCCCGGATGCCAGGCCTTCTGGAGTCTTCAGCCAATCAGGAGGCCAGGTTTGTTCGCTCAGGGCAATGAACTGGGGCTGGGGTGAGCTGTGGGTCCCTGACGCTTCTTACAGCTGGCAGAGCAGGACTGCTCCCTGCAGTACATTTACTGTACTGCACTTTCCAGCCTAATTTTAAGTGTGCCCAGGAATGGGGCTTTCACCGTATCCCTAGAGAGATTGTTCCACAGATCAGGAAGTAGCTCCTGATATTCAGCCTACGTCTGTTTCATAATGTCATCCCATTACTTCTCGTTCTACCACAGTTTTACTATCCTAAATAATTCCATTCTCTCCTTGGTGTTTCTCCCCTTCAATTATATGAAAGCTGTTATAGGTGTCCTCCACACAACCCCCTGCCTGAATCATTCCTCAGCCAAGCTATGTCTATTTCACTCTTTACCTTTGTTCAGATGTCTCCACTGCTTAAAGATTCATTCTGCCTTGGAGGCAATGGAGTTACTGCCGATTTACTCTGGTGTCAAACAGCGGACTTGTCCGAGGTCTGCCAGATCTGTCCTTTGTACGTGATATTTTCCTGTGCACAGCCTGCATTCTGTTGAGGGGCATTCCTAGGCCCAGGCCTGTGGAGCTGTTTACTACTGGTTTTGTCTAGTTTTGCCAAAAAGAAATCATGCTACACAAATGTGTTTTTTTACTCTTAAGAAAGCATCTTCCTCTCCTGCATTCAGAGACGGCCAAAAAGTATGAAACATGGCAGTGAAACTGTTAGTGGAGTGATTTAAATAGGGAACACAAATGTTTCAAGCAAAGCTACGTTTGTGAGAAATAAAATTGTTTCAATATTTCAGTGGGGGTTATACATCTCCTCTCCCTAGTGCCCCCAAACTTTAAGGCTTTACAGATGTCGCTTCCAGAAGAATAAGGATGATTTTGGATGCTTGCTTCACTTTTAATTTAAAGGAAAGCATCGTTAATGATCTGCATATTGTATTTACTTAGACTTAAGTAATATTAAACTCAGACTGCTCTACACAGCCCTTTGGACAATCTTAAAACAGCACAGTATACCCAGAAGCATTACAAACAAACAGTCAAATAGGAACAAATTAACTCAACACAACCAGCCAGCTGAATTAGCTACTAAAAAGTTGCTTTCCAGCCATCGTCTCTGGGAACATGTCCTCAGCCTTCTCCAAAAAAAACCCTTTTTAATAGTAACTGACTGGAATTCTATGGTCTGTGTGATGCAGGAGATCGGACTAGGGGAGCATGACGGCCCCTTCTGGCCTTGCAATCGAGGAATACAAGAGAGTTAAGCGGAGCTGGTACCAAACTGGAACTCCTGCTCCGTGCACCCGCAAACTGCAGGGCGGCTTTCAAAATCCAGGCCAACATTTCAGGCTCTGTTGTGGCCACACAGTGCAGTGAGAGGAAGTAAAGGAGACTCTCACCCCAAAGGGGAGGGGTCACAGGACCAGCCAGGGCTCGGCTGGCCAGTGGAGCTGGTTAGCTGGGTGGGAAGCTGCTGTATCTCAGGGCGCTTCAGGAAGTGTTCCCTAGATCTCCCCCCTGGTCAGTGCGGGTTGCAGCTCAATGCGCCTTCTGCTGAGGGCCTGTCTCTATAAATAAGCTGACTCAGCGCCACCCCCAAACTTTTGGGGTGGGGGGAGTCCAAGATCTGGACGTCCGGTTTGGGCCAGATGCAGAAGACCTGGACTTGCTCTTCACGGACGCACTCCTAACATCAGCCTTTGATGGAAAGACACCAGCTGAGAAAGATGCTGCAACTGTCCTGAGTCCTCAGTCAAGCAACATCAAAGGGCCAGATTCTGTGCCAGGCTCAGCGCTTTTACACTAGAAAGCCTATGGATGCCTGCTGGAGTTAACCATAGGACTGACATATCCCCGTCGCAGTGGGTGGTCCCCCACGCCCCATCAGTCGGCCGGGGGAGGCTTGCCGCTTGGATTCTCCTAGCAAAGACAGACTGAAAAACTCTTGGGAATTCCTTCAGCTCCACTGAATCCCCCTAATACCTGGGCACACACAACGCCACTTCTACGCCTCACTCTTCCTACCGCTGCTTGTCATTCCATTTTTCCATTCATCTTTTCACGGGCTGATCACACGCAGGAGCCGGGAGGCTGGCACGAGAGCACACGTTTAGAGGGGGTGAAATTGGCCAGCGTCACTTCGGAGAAAGCTATAACATGGAAGATTTCTGAAAAACAGACATTTAGGCCAGCTTCTCAGCCAGCTGTAAATCACCATTGCCCAAGAGCTGGCAACACATGTATGTATATATATATACTGGGCACCCTAATAAACCAGAACCCGCCCCTGCACACAAAATTCTCCCCCCGGGGAGAAGAGGAGAGAAAGCACAAACCACACAGGGCAGCTGTTAGTCCCATTGCTTAATGCACGGCGGGAAGGCACCCAGACACTGTGGTGATGAGGGAGAAGATTTTCCAACCAGCCCGTACCCTAACAACAGCTTTGTGAGGAAGGGAAGTGCTGTTAACCCATTTTAGAGATGGGGAACTGAGAGACAGAGTCAAAATGACTTGCTCGAGTTTTCACAAATAGCCTTTTCTAGAGCAGGGTCTATGCAGGTCTATCCAAGTTCCAGATTAGTGCCCTCACCACTGAATCGTTCTTAAACTGATGTATATTAGAGGAAGTGTCAAGAAAACATGGCCCACTGTAAGTATGAACGAATGAAAAACTGATGATCAGTATGTGTCTGGTGGATTTAACACTGCAAATGACATTTTCCCGTAACAGTAACTATGGTTTGCTATTAAATGATAGACTCTTTTTTTTTTGAAAGAAGCAATTGCATGAGTAGAATGAACATTCTGAACGTGCGTGCCTGTTGTTAAGCAGACGTTTGTTAAATATGGGATTGTGTTGTACAGCGGAGTGTGTTGTACAAAGCAGGGGAGGGGGGAACCCTGAACAGTAAAAGCAGCATGATTAATATGCTGCCTTTTTATAAAGTAATCTGGAAATAAAATAGGATTGGGTATTCTGTGTTCAGTTTAATTATTTCATATGAATTTGCTCTCTGTTTCTATGCAGCCCCATCAATTCCACATGTTTCCACTCCACTTCTTGCTAATAAAACTGTCTGAGTCATCAACTAGATAAATAATTGGCATCTTACAAGAGCAGCCCTCCTAAATCTTCATAAGCTCCAGTTGCTGGTAGTCCTGGCATAGCTTGGCTGCTGATGGCTGTTTATAAACTGTAATTCTTAAACCCTAGTAATTTGCACCAACCTCATGGGACAAACAAAAGTTAGACTGTGTCTCATTGAAACCATGTCTTGGCTCATCTAGTAGAAGAATTTAACACATTGCTCTGGAATATAATCTTAGTGTTTATCTACCAGGCTTTCTGGCATCATAGTACCTCACATATATTTAGCCTCACAGCGCACCATTGAGGTTGGGAAGTACAACCATCCCCCTTGCACAGATGGGGGGGAACTGAGGCACAGAGACGCTAAGTGACTTGCCCAGGTCACACAGGAAGTTTGTAGTGGAACAGGCTGATGAACCCCTGGCTAATACTCTAATCACTGGAGCATCCTTCCTCCCTGAAATTATTATATTGCCTAGTGGCCCTAACCAAGATCAGGACCCCATTGTAAACACCAAGGCTATGTCTACACTATAACAACGACAGAAGCACAGCTGTTGCACTGTAGTGTAGACACTTCCTCCGGCACCTCTGTAGCACTTCAGTGTAGACACTACCTCTGGCGGTGGGAGGGGTTCTGCCATTGATGTAGCTAATGAGAGGTGGTAGCTAGGTTTTTTAAAGAATTCTTCCATCAGCCGAGTGCTGCCTACGCTGGGGGTTAGGTCGGTGTGGATTTCCTCTGAAAGACGTAGCTATGCCAATGTACATTCCCAATGAAGACCAGCCCTAAATCTACCCCCTCGAGCAGCAGTAGCTAGGTTGAGAGAAGAATTCTTTCCTTGACCTAGCGCTGTCTACGCCATGGCTTAGGTTGCATTAACTACATCTGTCAGGTGTATTAAGTCAACCTAAGTTTTAGGTATAGAGACAGTCCCTGCCCCACAGAGCTCATGGTATAAATAGAAGAGACAGACAAAGGAAGGATCCTTCTCTCTCTTTTACAGACAGGGATCTCGGTCACAGAGAAGTTAAGCAACTTGTTGCACAAGAAGTCTATACCAGATCAAGGCCTTGACCATAGATTTCATGAGTCCCAAGCCACATGTCTACTCACAAGACTTGCTCTCCCCCCATGGAAATGGCTTATAAACATGGATCATAGACACTATGGAAAATCCTAAATCAGACAGGTCAGTGAAATTAAAATGGGAAATAGATTCAACCATATTTTGCAAAGCTCCCAAAGTTCTGGGTCAAATGTCAAGTGACAGTGGTGGGGTCAAGTGACTACCTAAGGCTACGTCCAGACTACCCGCCCGGATCGGCGGGTAGCCATCGATGTAGCGGGGATCGATGTATCGCGTCTCGTCTGGACGCGATAGATCGATCCCCGAACGCGCTCCCTTCGACTCCGGAACTCCAGCAGGGCGAGCGGAGTTGCGGAGTCGACGGGGGAGCCGCGGCCGTCGATCCCGCGCTGCGAGGACGCGAGGTAAGTGCGGGTACTTCGAAGTAAGATACTTCGACTTCAGCTACGCTATTCTTGTAGCTGAAGTCGCGTATCTTACTTCGACATCCCCCCCTAGTGTGGACCAGGCCTAAGCTATTGCAGGGGAGTTACTCCTGATTCTCTAACCAGATTAAATCTGAGCATGTTTCAGTAGAATCAGGCCCATATGGTTTAAAACTTTAAAGGGGCACTCGGCTTGAGCTAAGTCCATAGAAGTCAACAGGAAAATTCCCATTGACTTCTATGGGCCATGGATCAAGCTCATTATACAATACTTCATGCCAAAACAATTAGCTCTTCTTTTAAAAGAAGTGGGGCTGGTGGTTACAAAGCCTAACATGAACAGATGTTTTATTATTCACATGTATATGAAAACAAGGTGTAGATCTAAATAGTCCCTGTAGTGTTGGGGCCCATTATTGCTCTTCCTTTCCCATGGGGTTCTATCCTACATGATACTGAGCATGCTGGCCCCAGTCCAGCAAGAGACTTAAGCACATGCAGGACACAGATCTGGCCCTGCGGCGACGGATTCACACTAACCTATGGTTCAGGGCAGCTGCATTTTGTACTCCCCAAATAGTGATTGAGGGATGCAGTTTCTCCGTGTTTCAGGACAGGCCCCAAATCCCTCGAATCCAGCATCTGATTTCTCTCTTGATAAATTACCTCTTCCACTGCCCACACAGACACCACAATAACATCAATTCAATGTCATTCTGTTCTTCCTCTACCAGCAAACCCGATTTTCTGAATGACCTGGCGAGATCACCTCTCATTAGCCTGACACACGAAAGGCAGCAAGATCTCACCTTTTGTCCAAGCTGCCAGCCGGGTCCTGTTCGGAGCTCAGATGACCTTTTATTTTCGTTTTCAGTTAAGCAATCCCCATTTCACTGTCAAGCCATTCATTTAATGGACTCTTTGGCCGTTCATTTCTTACTCTCTTGACATAAGGGCACTTGGAAACTTAGCCTACTGTTAACATTTCCTGTTTGCATTTCACTATTTGTATTGTCATCCAGTGGATTGACTAAATGATTTTGAAGAAACAGAAGTCTAAAAGTGGGTTTATGATAGAGATCATGCCAAGCTGCAAAACTCAGACTTGCTCCAAATGGAAACCCTTTTCCCTCAAATTTCGACCTCTTTCTCCCTGCAAATTTCAGGGCTGCTTAGATCCTAGGGTTGGGTCCTCCTGTTATATAGCTACAGATATGTATTGGTATTACAGAGCTCCCAACATGCTAGCCAAAGTACAAACACATTAAGAGATCGATCATCAGTTCTTTTGGGTAAGGACTAAACAGACGAGACTGATGAAGCATGGAAGGGAGATTAGAGTCACAGAGAGGGAAAGTGATTTGACCAAGGTTACCCAGCAGGGCAGTAGCAGGGTTGGGAACAGAAGCCAGGTTTCCCGAGTGCCCATTTAAACTGGACCGTGCTGTCTCTCTACCTGTGAATGATTTCATTGGACAGCCGCGTATATGCCAGAGCCCACTAGGGCTGCCTCACCAATGCTTTAATCAGCTGATTTGGTAATTTACAAGAAAAATACACCCACTAAGCCATCAATATTTTCTTTTGCAAATACATAGTGCGTGTTTGGTTGATTCCTGTTTTAACCCGACTTCGTTTTTTTGTGGTGTCCATTTGCACACAACTTTTCATCTCTGGGTCCAGATTCAGATTCAGCCTATGTCAGCAAAGTAAGTAGCCAGAATTGATCTGTAGGCCTGGGTTTAATGGCCTATATGAAATGGCGGAGTGATCTAAATCTGATTCCAGCTGATCAATAATAGCACTGGCTGATCAGGCGTCACAAATTTTATAAAGGATTATATACCTGGCATTGCCATGCCTATAATGTTGGCATAGATATGCAATAGCAAGAGGTACCTGAAAAGGAAGGATTATTATGATTTATTATTTGTATTACCACTGCACCTAGGAGCCTTACCAGGATGCCATTGTGCTAGGGGCTGTACAAACACTGAACAAAAAGGTAGCTCCCTGCCCCAAGAGGCTTACAATCTAAGTAAATGGTCTTGTAACTAAGGATCAGGAGTGGGAATCAAAAGGTCTGGGTTCTATGCCTCACTCTTCCCCAAGGGATAATGGGTAAAAATAATTCTGTTTTGTGCCTCAGTTTACCATCGGCAAAGAGGAGATTTTTTCCCCCTTCCCATGTTAAATTAATTAGCATGTTTGCAAAAATGCTTTGAGATCTTTGGCTAGAAGGATCAGAAATGCAGAGCGGTCATTTATTGGATGGTGTTTCCTTGTATTCAGGAATAATATTGTTCCTCGTTATTTGTATATGAGTAGGGCCTAGGGGCCCCAGGCGAGGTCAGGACCCCATTGTGCTGGGCGCTGCACATATGCATAGCACGAGAAAGTCCCTGCCCCAACGAGCTTGCAGTCTAAACAGGCAAGGTCGGTATTATCACCTCTTTTTTTTGCAGCAGGGCAAATGAACCACAGAGAGACTAAGTGACTTGCCCATGCTCATACGGGGAGCTTGTGGCATGAGATTTGAAGAGAGCGAGATTTGAAGCCAGTTCTCTCGAGTGCCAGCCGAGTACCTTAATTCCTGTCTGTCCATTCAACTGATAGCTTCAGATTATGGCTATCGAAAGAGAAGGTCTGGTGGCTGGAGCAGCGGAATTATTACCAGATGTCTATGCTGCGATAGCTGTTGCTGTAGCCAGAGGCTACATGTTCCACATCCTGTTATAGCTTGAGCCAGACCAGTTGCGCTCCTGGTAGTGGCTGGTGATGAAGAGATCAAGGCCAAATCATCAGCTGCTTTGTCAGTGAGAATTTCTTATTCACTGGTGACTGCTTTTTATTATCTAGGATGTGTTAAATAATATTTTCCAACAGTTTCCGTGGGAATGTTTTTCATCCCGGAGCTGCGAATGAAGGATTTCTGGCTGGTGCACGGTCGACTGCAGGACCTGTGTCAATCGCAGAAGAGAGGAAAACGTTTGCTACTTGCCACGGCTCTGCAATCTATTCCTCTGCGAGGCAGGTATTGGTCAAGGCTCCTTCTGAAGCCAGACAGGACCGAGGGGGCACACACACGAGCCAAAGAGTTTACAACAAACCATTCCCCCCTCTCCCCCCCCCCCCCCCCCCCCCCCCCGCTCCCCCAAACGACATTCGCTTCGGGAGGCCTCGGTGTCGGGAACAACGGCTCTATTGAGGGAGATACAGGCCTTGCTTTTGCCTTTCAGTCAGATGAGCCTTTCATCAGGAACTTTTGTTCGCTTGAATCACAAGGAGGTGGAGACCAGGTAAATACGAAAAGCCACCTTAAAATAGAACGATGACCTCATGCTCCGTCTCTGGTCTTTTTTTTATTAAGCAAGAGAGACAACCAGCATTCAAGCCGACTTAAAAGCTTCAGAGTGTGATGACAGCTCCCATTCTAGGGAAGAAAGGCAAGAGGTGACGGGATTTGGATCCAGACTAAATCTTCATGGCAGCTAGTCTTCAATATGTACTTAAAGGTCAGAGGCCTGGAGAGGCTCCCTTAAAATAATAAAAAGCTTTTGGCTTTATTAGCCTTCAAAAAAAAAAAAAAAAGTTATTTCCACTGTTTATTGGTGGCATCTTCCACTCCCAGAGATGTCACTTGGGTGTCATTTCAGGGACTATTCCGTGTTTACACAGCACGTCTGTATTTGGCAATCCCTCCCACACCTGTAGAACGGGGATAATATTTTCTTTGTCTTGACTATTTAGGTCCCAATCCTGCAAACACCTCCACTTTAAGCAGGTGAGTAGTCACGCTGACTTCAGAAGGACTGGTCACATGTTTGAACATAAGAGCTGCCACACTGGGTCAGACCACGGTCCATCTAGCACAGTATCAAGCCTCCCCAAACAGCCAGTCCACCGCCTTTGGAGCACGCCACTGACGAAAGGGTGGGTGCCTCGGCTAGGGCCTCGTTCGTGCTTGTCCTCTTCCCCCAGAGGCCCCGCCCTCCCTCCGCCTCTTCCCGTCTCCGCTCCGCCCACATGGGGACCTCTCGGGAGGGGGTGAAGAGGTGCATGCAAGCGGTGAGCAGCTGGCCCACCAGCAGGCGGGCAGGGCCGGGGGAGGAGGCAAAGAGGCACGAGTGGTGGGGGAGGGGGCTGAGCGGGGCTGGAGGTGAAGTATGGGTTGGACCAAGCAGGGAGGGGCCTCAGAGCGGGGCCACAGTCCGGGCACACCCAGCCTCCCCAAAAGGAGGAGTCATGTGCTGCCCATGCACAGTATCCTGTCTCCGACAGTGACCCATACCAGAGCTTCCGGGGAGAATACACCACCGGGCAATGACAGAGTGATCTATCTCTGTCTTCTGCTCCCAGCTTCTGGCAGTCAGAGGGTTAGGCTTGCCCTGAGCATGGGGTTGCATCCCTGACCATCTTGGCTAATAGCCACTGATAGATCTCTCCTCCATGAAGTTATGAGCTGTACTTTCGGTCATCACAACATCCCATGGCAATGAGTTACACACGTTAGTTGTGTGTGGAGTGAAAACGAACTTCCTTTTGTTTGTACTAAACCTGCCGTCTGTTAATTTCACCAGGTGACCCTGGCTTTTGTATTGTAGGAATGAGTACAGGTCTGTCTCATCTTACGCTGGGGTTACGTTCCGCGGTCAGCGCGTAAAGCGAAAACCGCGTATAGTCAAAATTCCATTGAGGGTAATGGCGGGCGGAATCACCCGCACCACAGAAACAGTATTTAAATTGTTATTTTTCTCTTTTTGTTTGTTTTTGCCGACCGCGTAAAGCTGAAATCGCGCATGTTAAATGCGCGTAAGATGCGACAGACCTGTACGTAACACTTCCCTATTCATTTTTCCACACCATTCATGATTTTATAGATCTCCTTCATACCCCCCATCCCCGTCATCTCTTGTCTACGCTGAACTGCCCTAATCTTTTTAGTCTCACCTCGTATGGAAGCCATTCCAGATCCTTGATCATCTCGGTTGCCCTTCTCTGAACCTTTTCCAGTTCCACTATCTCCTTTTTGAGATGGGGTGATCAGCACTGGACACAATATTCAAGGTGTTGGGGCACCAGGGATTTATAAAGTGGCATTCTAATTTTTTTATCTTATTTTCTATCCTGTTCCTAATCGTTCCTAACATTTCTCTTAGGCTATGGCTACACTGGCGCTTTACAGCGCTGCAACTTTCTCGCTCGGGGTGTGAAAAAACTCGGGGAGGTGGAGTACCTGCAGCGCTCTGGAGTTCTGAGTGCAGCCACGGCCTTAGCCTTTTTGACCGCTGCTGCACACGAGGCAGAAGTTTGCAGAGAACTATTCACAGTGACTCCAAGATCTGTTTCCTGTTCGGTAACAGCTAATTTAGAACCCATCGTTATATATGTGTAGTTGGGCTTATGTTTCCAATGTGTATTATTTTGCACTTATGAGTGTCAAATCTCATCTGCCATTTTGTTGCCCAGTTTTGTGAGAGCCCTTTGTAACTCTTCCAGCCAGCTTTTGGCCTTAACTGTCTTGAATAATTTTGTATCACCTGCAAACTTTGTCACTTCACTGTTCACTCCCTTTTCCAGATCATTAATGAACATGTTGAACAGCACAAGTCCCAGTACAGATCTTTGGGGGGACCCTGCTATTTACCCTTCTCCATTGTGCAAACTGACCATTTATTCTTACCTTTTGTTTCCTATCCTTTAACTAGTTACTGATCCATGAGAGGACCTTCCCTCTTATCCCATGACTGCTTTGTTTCCATAATAGTCTTTGCTGAGGGACCTTGTTAGAGGTTTTCTGAAAATCCAAGTACACTATACCAATGGAATCATCCTTTTCCACATGCTTGTTGGCACCCTCAAAGAATTCTAATAGACTGGTAAAGCATGATTTCCTTTTACAAAAGCCTTGTTGATTCTTCACCAACATATCGTGTTTATCGATGTGTCTGATCATTCTGTTCTTTATGATCGTTTCCACCAATTTGCCCGGTACTGAAGTTAGGCTCACTGGCCTGTATTTGCCATCAGGGCCGGCTTCACAAAGTGCGGGGCCCGATTCGTGGGGGGCGGGGCTTGTACTCACCAGGTGGGCGGGGCTTGCTGTGCTCCGGCCGGAGCTCCGGCCGGGGGAGCGGGGCCGCGGGGCTTGGCCCGCCAGAGCCGGAGCTCCGGCCAGGGGAGCAGGGCTGCGGGGCTTGGCCCGCCAGAGCCGGAGCTCTGGCCAGGGGAGAGGGGCCGCGGGGCTTGTCGCGCTCCGGCTGGAGCGCGGGGCCCTCTTATGCGCGGGGCCCGATTCCTGGGAATCGGGCGAATCGGCCTAAAGCCATGATCACCTCTTTAATCCTCTCTAAAAACTCTCTCCAGCTAAAGGGAGAGGAAACAAGCAACATTGTTACACCAAAAGCCTTACTTAATACTTTATATTTCAAATGCATCCGCTGTTTTTTCTCCTCTCTTGTATCTTTAATAAAAGGTTTAAAAGTTTTGTAATGGTGCGTTTGCCTACTTTGCAGGCTGAGGTCTCTGAACACCACATCCCAAACCTTGTTTAATGTTGGACAGTTTCAGAGTCACGTCAAACTCCTGCAATCATGGGCGGTGGGTATCGCAGGTCAGAGGAGGCTGAGCCTCCCCAAACAGCCAGGTGTGGCCCCACCATGCTCTGCCCCAAGACCCTGTCCTGTTTTTCCCCCATGGCCCAGGCTGGGGCTGGGGCTAGGGTGGTCCGGCCTGCGGCCCAGGACTTGGGGCGGCTGGGGCCACTGCTTGGGTCACCCAGCCCTGGGGCTGCCCACCCAGCGCTCCGGAGCACTGGAGCTGGGGGTGTTGGGGCCGCAACAGGGCCGGGGGGCACTCTGGGTGCCTGCAGCTGGGGTGGGGGTGGGGGCAGCGGTGGGGGGCTCGGGGCTCCAGTGGGAGAGGGGAGGGGCCTCAGGCAGAAGGGGCAGGGCCGGGGGCTTGCCTCCCCAAACAGGCGGTTCATTCACCGCCCATGCCCGCAGGCAGGTTAGGTGGAGGAACAGCTGTCTTCCCTCCGCTCCCTGCATTGCACGAGGGCTTAGGCGTCCGGATGCCTGGCATGGGGCTGCAGTGCTCATGCTCAGAGGCAGAAACACAGGTCCCTAGGGAATTTTTACTGCAAAAATGTAGGCCCCAAGCAAAGCTTTGGGGGCAGTTGAGCAGCGGTTTTGTGAATCCCATTGGATTCTGGGATTTAGGCACCTAAGTCACTTTGTGAATCTAGCCCCCTATGCTTAGTTCATTACACAAACAGGCTTGCCTGCAGGGTCATCATCTTGGCTAACACATCAGGGATTGACCCAGGGCCCTTCAGAGCTGTGTTACAAAGTGCTACCTCTGGAGCTAAAGACCAAAGCTTGCTTAGCAACAAACTCTTATCCTCTGTGGAAAAAGCACAGAGAGGGACACACAACACAGTCACCGGTAAGTTACATAAAGTTGACAGGATCAGGTTCCTTGATAGAGTCCCCTCCCCTCTCCACCTAGGCTTTATTATCATTTTTTTCATATCCCACCTTATTGCAGAGCTGGCCAGTCCAGAAGAGAACTGCAGGCAAGATAAGACACCAGTTAATTAATCACTCTTGATGGAAGAATGACAACCAAGTTAATTGTGCATCTTAATATGCCTTCTGTCTACTACTGTTAACAGCAATGGTGACCCCCCTACACATACCCATGTGGCAGAAATTAACCTACTGTCCCAACCTGCAGGCATTCACTGTCGCCTGTAATAATCTCTATCAGAAGGTCAGCTGCAGTCCTCACTCAGTCACTTTTTACCTCATTTTGAAGACTGAGGTTATCTCCCAATTTTTTATTAAGGTCACTTGGGCCTTATCGGTTTAATTAAATGACGTCCTTACTCACTTTAAAATACATGTCATCTGAAGTGTAATTATCTAGTCTTTCATTCCTCAGTGGGGATGAGCATTTGGTTGGTGTGGGTCAGGCAAGGTGAGGAGATAAGAGTTTGGGGGGGGTCTTACTTCTGTTCTCAGCCTATGAACGTAACTCCCATTAATCTGTTCTCAAGGTATGTCTCTCCTGACACAGGCAAACTCACCAGAGAGCCTGCTTTGGGGAGTTTCCCAGCTAAATTTCTCTGAACAAAAATCAGAGCTTCTGGATGTTTATTCAGCACAAACCAAACCTTGGGTGATGCACCCTTTGCTAATCTAATCCAATTCGTGGTCTTGTCTACACAGAAATTGCAGCAATTTACCAATATCTGTTTCCTGCATTGCTGTTGTTTAACTGCCGTAACTAACTTTTAAACCATTTTGAATGAATTAAGTTACAGCAATATAAGGCTCTCTTAAGATGATGTAAGTATGTTCAATGGAGCACCACCCATTTAACCACATCGATTTATAAACTAATTCAGTGCCATTTGTGTGTGTAGACTGGACTTATTTCTCTCTTCACCACTGGCTCAGGCTGTGACCAGGGCCAAGAATCGCTCTGTACCTCAGTTTCCCCATCTGTAATAGGGGGATAATGCAACATACCTTGGTTAAGCACTCTACATTGCTTAGATTTAGGCTAACACACTTGTCTCTACTGTTACTTTCCTCCCCCACACATCCCAGCTGCGAGTTTATTCACCTGTTGCATGGTGTTAAAATCCTAGGTTGGGAGCTCCCGAGCCAGGGACTATCTTTGTGTTATTTGTTTGTACACTACACAGTACAATGGGGCCCTGATTCCTGGCTGAAGTCTTTAAATGTTGCCACAATAATAAATAATCGAATGGAAGGGGTTACGTAAGTGCAGAATATTGTGCTTACTAGAGCTCGTTGGGAATTTTCCATCAGGACGGTTTTTCAGTGAAAAATGCCCGTTTTGCAAAAATCAAAATTTTCTGTGGGAAAATTTCAATTATGCAAATCAAAATTGATTCTCCATGGTTGAAAAATGAAATGAAGGCTCCCTGCCTGGAAAGCGCTTGTCAATTTCAGGCAACTGGGGGGAAGTGGGGAAGGCCCTTAATCAATTATACTTTCTGCCTGCAGGGAGAAAGAGAGAAATTGACACGACTCTTCCAAGCAGGCAGATGGGAAGACGAAAAATACTATTTCAGGTCTTCCAAAATGGATTCTTTTTCTGGAAATCCCTTCCTGCCAAAAATTGTGGGGTTTTGTTTTTGTACTTTTCCTCCCGATTTGGGATGATTTTTTTTTTTCAAAAATGCAAAAGTTTTTGAAGGAAGGGATTTCCATTTTTCAGACAGCTCTAATTCTTACCCTGTATTTCAGTCCAGATTTTATGCTTCAAATTCCCCTCGCCCAATGTGAACTAAGCGATATCCTCAAGCCAGATGGCTAGCCCCAGCCCTTTACCCCGATATAACACAAATTCGGATATAACATGGTAAAGCAGTGCTCCGGGGGGGTGGGGCTGCGCACTCCGGTGGATCAAAGCAAGTTCGATATAACGCGGTTTTACCTATAACGCGGTAAGATTTTTTGGCTCCCAAGGACAGCGTTATATCGAGGTAGAGGTGTATTTAATGTTCTTCCACAAAGGGGATAAATATCCGCATACAGAGCACTGCAGGAGTTGTATTGAAACAAGGCTGAGAAAATTAAAAAGCATAGGGGTTCTGAGAAGGTGGATTGAGGCAGCTGCTAATTCCTGTATCCAGTAAAATACTTATGATAAAGCCCTAAGATATGACAGTGCCTATTTGTAGATTTGGTTATTTTCAAGTCCTGGTCTCTGATTTTAGCTGCAGGTGGCTTCATTTCTGGCAAACGATGAGAATACATGTGGAAAGGTTGAGCTGTGAGATATGAGGATAGGTATTGCATGGAGCAGCTGTCGTTGTTTTGGAAGGAGGTGGGACGTACTTCAAGAGAGGTCTAGCTGTATAGATGTACAATTAGGTAATAGACAAGCTACCAGAAGCTGGCACTCAAGAAAATGTAGCATAATTCCTGGGTTTTGTCCAACCAATAAAACTTATTGCATTCTTGCCACCTCTTGCAATTTTATTGTGAAACTTGCAATATTTGGTGTTTTGCTTAAATCCCCAGCTCCTGGAGTCAGGTGATTACTGGAGATTCTCAGCTTTCCTTTATAAAAAGTACATTTCTAGCCCTGGTTGTGGAGAAAAACTAGATAACATGGCCTTACCACATTGTAAAGGCTCAGAAAGAACCCCAAATGTATCATTTCAAAAAAACCTCATGATTTTTGAATGGTTGGGGTTGGCAATACGGTGATATTGGGCACTGCAAATGGCTTCCGTTGTAGAGGTCATAGAATCATAGAACTTAAGATCAGAAGGGACCATTATGATCATCTAGTCTGACCTCCTGCATGATGCAGGCCACAAGAGTTGACNAAAAAAAAACCTCATGATTTTTGAATGGTTGGGGTTGGCAATATGGTGG
The DNA here is from genome assembly GCA_003942145.1 of Platysternon megacephalum. NCBI lineage: Eukaryota > Metazoa > Chordata > Testudines > Platysternidae > Platysternon > Platysternon megacephalum. The sequence goes on from QXTE01000276.1 coordinate 926,082, forward strand.
TATTGTGCACTGCAAATGGCTTCCGTTGTAGAGGTCTACACATCAGCTCTTCCCAGGGTGTGGCTGCAGAGACCAAAGGTCATTTCCATGGTGGAAGGCAGGGCTCTGGATTAGCAGCAGCTGCTTGCGTAAAGGAATAACTGAATTGTTGCATCAAGTAAACACTAGCGCCTGGCTGAGCAGGATCACTCCTTAGGGAGGGAGACAGCCAGGGCAGTTGTCTTAGCCCAGCTGCAAAGTGCAGCACCGGGACATCTACAGAGACGCTGCAATGGGTGAAACAGCAGTAAACATGACTGTGGGCAAGTCACTTCCCCTCTCCAGGTCTCCATTTCTCCATCTGTAAAATGGGGATATATTAACTACCTAGCCGACACGCTGATGTTGCAATAATTAAAGGCATTTTGGCCTCTGTTTTTTTTTTTTAAAAAGGGTTCTGCTCATTTCTAGAATGGGATGGGACTGTAGCTATGGGAGGTTGCAGCAACGGCTCTACTCCAGCTGGCATGGGGGGGGGGGGGCACTCATGTGGGGATTCCCAATCGATGGGTCCAGGCAGGCATGGCTCTAGGAGTAGAGCTATTTGTAAATTTTCCATCAAAACGGCTTTTTCATCAAAATGGAAACTGCCCATTGGTGGGGAGGAAGATGGGATTGTGAAAATTCAATTTCCAGTTGCTGAAAGGCAAAACAAGTTTTTGATTTGCCAATTTATTTCATTTTTTCCTAAAAAAAAGTCCTGGGGGATGGGACCCCCCACCATTTCCTGATCAGCTGTGCCAAGTAGTCTCATCCCCCGTACTCCCCTCTTTATAACCCTATTCACATCCCACACAGAGCCCACCTCCCAGGCCCCATAGGCTTCATTGACCCCTTTGTTCCATGCAGCCTTATCATGGCATTTGCACAATGCAGGTAGATTCTGTGGAGTGTCCTTCACCCAGGGGTAGATTTCACCCTAGTTTATTAATCTAGCAGATTTACAACAGAAGCTACATCGTGGTGGTAGTGGCACCAAACCCTCTAGAAAGAAATTGGCATTCACTAATTGCAGCTATTAAAAGTAATAAACTGACAAAAATACATTATAACTATTGCCATTCTAGAAATACAGCACTGAAAATACATCAGTTCATAGAATCATAGAATCTCAGGGTTGGAAGGGACCTCGGGAGGTCATCTAGTCCAACCCCCCTGCTCAAAGCAGGACCAATCCCCAACTAAATCATCCAAACAGGTGTCATTCCTGTTTATTGGGTACAAATATTTTCACATGTGCTCAAACATAAAAATCATACACTTATATACCGGCACATAGGAAACATTTTTAGTGTACACTATGATACACATTATTACCTCTAGTGTCCCTTCTTTATGAACCCAGGACCCCCTCTGGTGGTGAATTTGAACAATTGAAATGAGATAACTCATACCTTCAGAGACCGTATGGTTCTTGCTTCCAGAGGCACAGCTAAAAATCTAGCAGAGCTTTTAGGTCAAGACTTTTCCAGGTAGTGGATTTCCACACGCTAGCACGATAAACAACTCTCTCCCCCACTGCAAGGTAAATATATGTGTATTTTTTAAATAAAATTAAACTGTAGGGCACATGAGTGACAGACACATTGGAACACTTAAAATTACATAATCTTACTGTTTGTTCAGAGTTTACTTATGGATGAAACCTTGTTCTAGAATATATAACAGATGCTGTAGGCATCCATTATGTATTTTTGCAATTAGCAGAAAGTCCTGGTACTTTTCTTGAAGAACATACATAATTTTGTGGGATGTTCATTGCTAGGAACTGCCTCCTATCTCTGGCAAAAGCAGCATCCCAGATTCATGGACCCTTTACAAGAAGTCACATACTATAGGCAAGATGGGTGGCCTTCTTTCTGAATAACATTTGAAGCCCTAACATCAGCATTATGGGGAAGTAGTTAAAAATCAGTTTCTTTCTTTCCATGGAAAATTTCAGTGAAACTGGGAGGTGAGTGGGGGGGGGAGAGGGGAGAGTTTCTCTACATCTTGCAGGGAAATTGTTGCTTTCTTCAACAGAAATTCAAACATCAAAACATTTCAGCCAAAATTCAAGAAGTTTTGATTTGAAAATGCTCCGACAGTGCCTCATGGTCTCATTTTCCCCTATGGTCTGGCCTCCTTCATTTGGTTGTCCCCCTTTGGGTGCGGGTGGTGCGTCATGGTGTATCATAGAAGGTGTAGTCCAGCCCGTTCTATGCGGAGACTGAGGAAATATGAGGCACCGGTACTACATCTCTCATGATGCACTGCGGCATCATTTCCAAATGGAACTTTTTCGGTGGGGGGCAGTCAGCTGATTTCAATGAAAGAATCCAAATTTTACATTGAGCTGAAAACCCGTTTTTTTGTTGCAAAGGCTTTTCAATGGAAAATTCCAACCTAGTATAAGGAAAGCAAACTAGAATGATGGCCAGAGAACAGGTGGGAGTTCATGGGATTTCTAATGCCCGTATTAGAGACGTGTAACCATCCCAAAGAAGTAAGGTGGCTTGGTCTTTGGGAAGGATGTTGGTCAAGTGGTAACCTGGTAAACCTTACCATGTGATCCTTTGAGTGCAAGCCAACATGGCTAGAGGAGGACCACCTTCTGTCCGCCTAATCATAACTAAGGAAATTCTACAGCAGTACATGGAGTGGGAAAAATGTCCTGTAGAAAAGTGGGTGAATGTATAGCATGAGAGCAACCATTTACGAAGTAAATTTAGGCACCTGCAAATTGAATGGTCCAATTCTCAGGGATTTCCCAGCACTCACAGATCCAGAGGACACCCCGGGAAGCTGTAGACGCTCAATGCCTCTGAAAACCAGGCTCCTTTGGTTTAGGTGCCTAACTTCAAGAATCCTAGGTTGTAAATTTTGGCCTAGCTTCTTTAAAAGTTGCTTGTTTTGCTTAAACAAAGGGGACTTATCCAAGAGAGAAAAATATGGGGTGCGGGAATCAGAGGTGAGCAAAAAACAAATAGTGCAGGAACTGCTATATGAAGAATACTGCAAAATACAAGTTCTGCTTAGTTAGACCAGAACACAATTAAGGCTTCTGTTTATTCCAGCTTTGTCACAGAGTTTAAGGCCAGAAGGGACAACACGAACATCTAGTGTGACCTAAAGGAGGTTGAGAAGCTACCAAAGCCCAGCATTGAACCAGAGACCTTTAAATCTTCAGGCTAATGCATGCCCAACTGCGCTATGCTTTATGTGCTCCTGTGATTGAAAGGTGTGATCTGAGCATAGTGTAGAAAATCAGGAGCAAACAAGTGTCTTATCCGAGCTTTGGCAGCGACTCATTAGATCAGCCATCCTGGGTTAGACCAATGGTCCATCTAGCCCAGTATCCTGTCTTCCAACAGTGGCCAGTGCCAGATGTTTCAAAGGGAATGAACAGAACAAGGCAATTAATGAGTGATCCATCCCTTGTCCAGTCCCAGCTTCGGCAGTTGGAGGTTTAGAGACACACACAGCATGGAATTGCAACCCTAACCATCTTGGCTAATAGCCATTGATGGACCTATCCTCTATGAATTTATCTAATTTTTTTGAACCCAGTTATACTTTTGGCCTTCACAACACCCTCTGCCAACATGTTCCACAAGTTGACTGTGTGTTGCATGAAGTACTTCCTTAGGTTTGTTTTAACTGCTATTAACTTTATTGGGTGATTCCTAGTTCGTGTGTTATGAGAAGGAGTAAATAACACTTCCTTATTCACTTTCTCCACACCAGTCATGATTGTATAGACCTCTTGCATATTCCCCCTTAGTCATTTCTTTTCCAAGATGAACAGACCATCTTTTTAATCTCTCCTCATATGGAAGCTGTTCCATACCCCCTAATCATTTTTGTTACCCTTCTCTGTACCTTTTCCAATTTTAGTACATCTTTTTTGAGATGGGGCAACTAGAACCATGCACAGTTTCCAAGGTGTGGGCGTTTCAGATTTAGATAGTAGTATTACGATATTTTCAATCTTATTATCTATCCCTTTTCTACTGGTTCTTAACATTGTTAGCTCTTTTGACCGCCGCTGCACGTTGAGATGTTTTCAGACAACTCTCCATGATGACTCCAAGATCTTTCTTGAGTGGTAACAGATAATTTAGACCCCAACATTTTGTATGTATATCTGGGATTATGTTTTCCAGTGTTCATTGCTTGGCACGTCTCAACATTTAATTTAATCTGCCATTTGGTTGTCCAGTCACCGAGTTTTGTGAGATCCCTCTTCTGAAGCAGCTTTGGACTTAACTATCTCAACTTCTTCAACCAGAGTGAAATTCACCCCTATGCAAAGTGCCAACACAAGGCTTAGACATCACTTCAAATCTTATTTTAGAATCTTATGTAATACAGAGGGCTTCACTTGGTTCTCCGCACAGATGTGAATTTCACCTTCATTGAACACTGACTTGACTGAATTCAACAGAGTTATTCCAGATATAGGCCAGATTAGCACAGAAAGAGTTTAGGCCTCGAGACTTTTTGTTGCCATTATTTAAGCAGCAATGACTGTGCTCAGAGCTGCACACAGGAGAAAGAGCCCAAAGCAGCCTACAATCTAAATGAAAGCCTAGTAGAATTTTAACACTGACTACAATGAATGGCCAGAAGAGGGATTAGGCCTAAAGAAATGTAGAATTTTACCAAACATTTTAAATATGTGCCATGTATTTAACTTCCAAATCACTTTACAATGACTGCTTAATTTTGTGATGAAAATAAGTATCATCCCACTACTAGGGAGTCTCTTTATGTAAAGTGAGGAAGACTGCAACTAACTGTGTATGGTATCAATACACCATACCTTAGGAAGGCATCGTAGAATACAATCATATCTAAATGAAATTGCAGAGGAAATGTAGCTTGGAAGGATGTAATTACCTGTGTTGGAATTTAGAATGGGCCTCAGCATTGGCACTTGTATGAGTGTGAGATAAATATTACAGGCTATTTCAGGAGTGGTCATGACCTCAACTGTGTCTCTAGAAGACCGTACGTGCAGCATCCCTCCTATCAATCTGAGGTATTGATTCTGCATTGAATCAGACAAGCAGATCACCACCTAATGAACCACCAATACCCCCTTCCTGCAGTACTCACGTGTTCCCTGAGGGGCTTTGAGGTCTGCTATACACTCAGGTTTGCCGGCATAGCTATGGCTGCTATGGATGTGATTATTTGCCAACATGGCTAATGTGTAATCTTTAATTATAATGGCGAAAAAAAGTCCTTTTGCCAATATAGCTTATTTTGCTTGGGGAAACACGCATAAGCTATACCAGCAAAGGGACTTTTTTTGCCAGTATAAACTGCATCTACTCTGGGAAAGCTCGTCAGTAGAACTATATTGGCAAACCTTGTCAGTGTAGCCAAGGCCTTAGACAGATACAGCTTCACATCTGAGATCTGACATGGTTCCAAGCACAAGGAGATGGCTGAAGCCACCACTTATGGAGTCTAACAAAGGTTGTTAGCTTCGAGCCCAAGGGACTCCGCCGTATACTTTCATGCTGCTTTTTCATACTTATGGATTAAGCTGACTTCATTGAATGATTCAGCGGAAGATTTTTTTTGGACACACTATTTGAGTGTCACATTTCCTGTGCTACTTGCAGAGAAACCCACCTGTCTTTTCCATTTCCTGAAAAAGAGCAAACACTTTCATTCTTCAAAATAGCCACTCAAGAGAAGGACACAAATCATTTGTGCTGGCTCCACCATATTTTCCAAGAGCTGTCTTCCTTCAGTCGTTATTACAAAAAACAAAACTACACACACGCACACATACACAGTTGTTTGTTTGTCATGAGCAGCCTAAATCAGTATTTGCTTTAGGGTTAAATGGTTAACTGTACTTAAAGAATGTTCCAGACAAAAGCAAACTTTTGAGCACATCCCTCTTTCTATCATGTGTCAAAGGGGAAGAGAAAAATTCTGCTATTGCCAATAACTACAATAATAAACCTGGATTTAAAAATAGGCTGGAATTGCTACTCCTGGTTAATAAATCCACAGGGGCTATTCCTTCATCAAGAGTGCCTCTGTCCGTCTTCATCTCATTCAGTCCGGGTACTACAGCCTCAGCCCGAAGTCGAATTTGACATGGCAGCTTGTTGGATTTCAAAGGGACTGGGATGACGAGTGAAGACACCCGGTGAATTGTGTGCCTTCCGGTTCATTTTTATCCATAGAAGGTTCTCTGGCAGAGTATATGCCGGAAAAGATATGATAGACACTGTCTATTTGCCTTTAGCCTAACAGGTAAACATCTGAAAACTAAGCTTCCAGGAAAGCTTAAATCCTATTTATGAGGTAGGATTTATGGGCTCTATGAGGCTTTCCGTTGTAATGCTCAGATCCTGAGCTGCCTTTTGGTTCTTTCACTCTCATTCACTTCAGTCCAAGCACAATAGATTGTGGCTCGCTAAACATACAGGGAACACTGATGTACACCCATGTAATGTCTGCTACGTATCAGTTTGAAGCTGCAACAGGCTCACAGGAGCATTTCTGATCTCATTTGCACTGGAGAAAACACAGAGTAACTCATTTATAAACAGAGACTTTATATTATATAATTAGAAGTATCAACTAAATACGAATATAATAGACTTTACAACAGCTTGATATGGGACAGTGGATCTCCCTCACTTGTGTCAGTGAAAGGGAGTGTGCTCTGAAGAGACTGATCGACAGTACTAGAATTTATTTGAATACCTCTCCTGTCCTCTTTCCCCAGGTATATCCTTCCCACCACCAAAGAATTGTAAATTGTGAAGGTTAAGGGGGTGGGGGGGGCAATCAGGCAGCAACAAGCGAGGTCCTGAACCCTGTTAAAATTGATAGACAAAGTACTAAACAGAAACTGAGTGAATCCCCATAGAAGCTTGCCTAGTGCAATCTACTGTCATTGATTGGCTAAGAGAAGGTACACATTCTATTATTTTTGTTGCTCTGTCTCCTGTACCCTTCACTCTTACTTGCTTGTTTATCATGCCCACCTGTTATATCTTGTGTTTTAGGATATAAACTCTTAGGGGCAGGGACTGTGATTGTGTGTTTGTACAGCACCTAGCACAATATGGCCCCAACCTAGTCGGCCCCTAAGTGCTACAGCACTATAAATCTGTGTCCTGGAGAAACAACCTGGTCTAGGTGAGGGACCAGGTACTGGCTTCCTCTGAGCACAGACTGCCAACTCTGTTACAGGCAGTCCTTTAGAACCTATTGGCATCATATAGAGACAGCAAGGACTTCAAGTCACGTTTGAAGTAGAAATCTGGTCTCTTAGAATGTCACCTTTCCAGCTGAATAAAATACTCATGGCTGACTGCTGCAGTTTGAGCTAAGGTTTTCCATGCAAATAATTAAAACTCTCCTCACTCAACTGAGTTCCTCCTGGTTAGCTGTGAACAAGTTTACACAGCAGCATAAATCAGAGTACTTTGCAGAGTAACTCAGTGTTACACTCATGACCTCTCTTTTTAGGTTCACGACAAACACTCCTGTTGGGAATATGCGGTAAAGTAACCAATAACCAACTATCTGTTTACATTATCCTCTGATGACTTCTTCACTTTAAAGCTGGAAACTTTTAGCATTGAATCTCAACTCAAGAAGGGGTTTCAGCAATTGAAAACCTAAACCAGAGCTTTGGCAGTTCCTGACATCAAGAATTAAGACCTCCAAGCAGACCCCATTTGAGGGGGGGAAAAGTTGGAGGCCCAACAAACCAATCTTACTCCCACTGACATCAATGAGGTTTTGCCATTCATGTCCACTGGAGCAGGGTTGGGGACTAAACCTAAAAGCAAGTTCAGCCTTGCTGCATCTGAAATAGTGCCTTTAAAGCTACAAAGAGAAAAATACAACGCTTGAGTGGAAAAATGAATCACAAATGTCTCATCTACAGCCAATAATGGGGTTCTATTGAGGAAGCCAGATTTATGGGGCATCTAAGACTCAACAGCCTGCGCATGGGGCCGACACACTTAGAGAAGACCAAGTGCCATTGAAAAGAATTATGGGGGAACTCAGACAGCGAAAGGACATCCATACCTGCTCAAAGGTGAAAAGTTCCCTTGAGAGCACAGAGATGGCTACAGGAGCTTGCAGTGCCTTGGCACCAAAGAGAGCAGCTGATGGTTGAATAAAGCTCCGGGGGGGTCGGGGGCGGAAGGGAAAGAAATATGATCCCTTTGATAGCAGTTGTAGACCAGAAACAGCTTTTTTGATCCATGTCCCAACACTGATGGGTTCTTTTTCTTTTACACATGGATCAGATGAATTATCACTGCATGATTAGATAACATTATATATGTATCAGAGAGAAGGAGCAAAGCCATATTTTCAAATACTGTATGCTCCCAGGTCTTAACCTGGGTTGAGTAGGGTCTCTGGGGCCTCATTTTCTGACCTTGGAACCTGTGTGTTTAAGTATAGGAATATAGCCTTAATTTGTCATTTTTCATGGCAGATCATAAATGTAAGCCAGGAACTTGGATGAAGCCACAGAGCAAAATGTATTGATCAAACTACTGGAGGGATAGCTCAGTGGTTTGAGCATTGGCCTGCTAACCCAGGGTTATGAGTTCAATCCTTGAGGGGGCCACTTAGGGATCTAGGGCAAAATCAGTACTTGGTCCTGCTAGTGAAGGCAGGGGACTGGACTTGATGACCTTTTGGGGTCCCTTCCAGTTCTATGAGACAGGTATAAAGAATTTGAGTATATACAGTACGCCGCTACATGGAAAAGACACATTGATATATTACTTCTATTTTTTTATTTAATTTAATTTCAATTATGTTTCATCTTGAATAAAACCAAGTGCCACATTAACGGCATCTTCAATAAACAGAAGGACAAAATTACTCAAATTGCACTGACAAGGCACAATTTACTCCAAATTCAATATTGCCAACATTTTTTGTTTTTAAAACAGTTTTTTTTAAAACTTATTCCTAAGTAACTGCTACTTATTTGGCTTCAGCTCTTAAATACATAGTAAGGTATATGATGAGAGGAAATAGAGTATCTATTCTTAGCAGAACTCTTAAAAGCCAATATTATTAAAATAACACCAAAATAAATATTTACATATTCAGAGAGATTTCTTCAATCTGCCTACAAAAGTGTTTGAGTCTTGATTTTAGCTTTTATATCAGAACTGTAGTTCCATTTCATCCTGTCTTAGGTCAGCACATTTAGACACGGAAAACAGAGTTCAGTAGTTTTGAAAAGGGGGGGAATTAATCAGGTGAAAGCATTTAAAGGATTTTGTGAAACTCTTCCAAATTCTCAGGAACAAGGCATGGTGCATATTTTCTGTGTTACTAAACTTCATACTATTTGTGCTCACTAGTCTGACTTTAAACATCCAATGTGTTGGGGGAAAAAAAATCTCTTTTAGCAGTGGCTATGTTCCATTGCATATTAAAAACTCTGAACCTGCAGTCTTATAAGCCTCAGTAAAGTAAACAGAGCCTCATGCAAGAGTTGGCCTGAGCAGATCCAAGTGCAGGATCAGGACCAAGGTATTTGTAATTAAAAATCAAAACTACCATTAACTCACTTGTGACTTCCCCAAGTAGGATTTAAAGACGAGCTGAAGCCCCAAAATTCAAAACCGTTTTCCCCTATACATCACAACGTCTGTTAGAGTATCACACCCAATTATAGCAGCAGCTGATGTAGCAAAAATAACCTTAATGGATAAACGCAAAAAAAAAAAAAAAAAAGTTAAAATTCTCATCCTCAGGTTTCTGGATGTCCTTTAATGAAAGTTTTGGGTGCGTGAGGAATGCAGGATTGGACCCATATATGGCTATGAACATTAAAGCTTGTGGAAAAAAATAGTATTTAACAAAAGAAAGTCATAACTATATCACAACTGTACAATACTTAAATACATGATGGCTTGTTTCAACCAGTCACTTGTTTATTCCAACTATTACTGTTGACAACTGCACTAATTCAAGATAATGAGATAAAGCATGAACTAATTTGTTTAAGGGAACGAAACATTAAAAAAAAAAATTCAAACTGGTCAAACGAAGTGCAATACTTAAAAAAAAACAACTTTTTAAAACAAACTATTAAAATTATACAATTTTAGGGAAACTACAAGTTTAACCATAAAAATCTCTTTCCCTATATAACAAACCTTAAAGTATTCAACAATACAATATTCAATAATACAGAAATGCCCTTTCATTTGTTACAAAAACAGAACTGTTAAAAGAACAGTTTTACTACACATCTTCTTGGAGATTTGTCACTGTCTAACGACTTCATTATACTTAAGAGCAGTGGTCCCCAACCTTTTCCTTCTGGCGGGCGCCAAAAAAAAAACAAAAACCCGAGCGCTGCCGGCGGAGCAAAAAAAAAAAAAACCACCCCGAGTGCTGCCGGTGGAGAAAAAAAAAACAAAAAAAACCCCGAGGGCTCTGCGGGCGCACTTACACCCCCCGGTGGGCGCAATGGCGCCCGCGGGCACCGCGTTGGGGACCCCTGCTTAAGAGCATAATTACCATCACAAAGTGAGTGCATAGACACTAAACTGACTCTGCAATTCTATTCTTAACCCCTTGCATATGACGACTACACAAAGGCGGTAAGTTTTCTCTAAGTACTCAATAAATTACTACACATGGTATGCACCCAGAGTCATAAGAGAGTACCACTTTACCAAAGCACTTTGTACATCTATTGCTTAACAGCTTCACACTGTATTAAATTAGTTAGACAAGAAGTTCTAAAACAAATGCACACGCTAATTTTACAGTTCTGTTTACAGAATTCAGCTGTGGGATAAAAGAACAATCAATTGCATAAAATTTTATTTGGAAAAAGTTTCCTAAGTTTGGTCCAAAAACAGGCTGAGAGTTTTGTTTAAAAATAAAAAAAAAGATATGTAGGCCCTGCCGCTTAACATTGCTATTTACTGGACTCTTAAAAACAGATTTATGGCAATAAGAAATAAGAAGGGCTGCCCATGAATGGCACAAACTGTAAAAGGATTGATAGTCTCTCCAGATCGATTTTGACTACTATCTTTATTTTGTAAGTAACTGAACTAAGTTAGAGAAGAATCCTGAAATGTATTGTCTACTTTAGCCACAGTAAATGAATCCATTCCTATTTAAAAACAATTTAATTTTCAATTAATTGCTTTTCCAACTATCTGTGAATACAAGAAACATTTAAAAAAACTTTTAAAATGATTACAAAAGTGTTGAATTTAGTAGCAGCTATTAAACCAAGATTCAAGCACAATTTCAAGGGAACTTTCAAGAGTGGAACTAGCCTTCTTTGTCAAAAATTTTCACAACCTTACCAAAAACCTGAAAGAGAGAAACATTTAATTAAAATTATGGAACGTTAAATATTCAGCAATTTAAAGTTAGACCACCCCACACAGTTATTGATGGTAAATCAATGTTTTTTAAAATGTACAATACGTAGTTGATTTTTTTAAAGACGTGCATATCAGAATAGAGGGGAGGGAATCTGGCACCAAATCCTATTTAGTCTCTCATTTCCATCTATTTTTTTTAGGTTATCAACATTATTACATTTTTTTTTTGTGTGGCAGCATGAGAGCAAACCGTCTATAGCAGAACTCTTCAAAAGGAATATTAAATTAAAAAGACAAAATCTAAACAACAAAAACACAGTTAAAAAAAAAACCAGGCCTCTGCCACAAGCAGATCCAGGTAGGTGAACCCTTGTGGCTTGACTACAAGTGGTCTGTATGTACTGAACTAATTACAAGATGGTGGCCCAATTTCCCAACCTTTGATATGAGGGTAACACCAAAGATTAGTAAAACCAAAACTTTTTTCTACTTATAATGTTTAGTTTTTGCATTTCATTCAGCTTCAATAAAGAAAAGAGGCTAATAAATTTCATTTTTGTTTTTAGTTAGTTTCTATTTTACTTCCTTTTCATATTTCCATGCGCTGGTATAAAAACTGCAGTGTTTGGATTGTATGGGAATATTTGTTTGAAACAAAACTGGTTCCCAGTTGAGGAGGAAAAAAATTCAATTTATGGAAACATTTTGTTACAGGAGTGCTCTATCTGTATATATGTAAATAATTAGTTAATAGTCAAGGTGGCAGTAGACAGAGCTTATGCATATGAAGCATAGTTCCTGAGTTTTGTAGAAGCAATACAACTTCCGGCTGTGTGCACTGCAAATGTCTTCCTTCAGATGCTATTTACATCAGTTCTTAACACATTTCATTTGGTTTTAGGTTTCATAAAAATATATTTTAACAAATTCTAAATTCTGGGCCAAATTTGACTAGACAGAGTCCATTTCAATTAGAGATGTACCCAAACAAACACCCAGCTTTTAATCATCCTTGAGCTTTAGGGAAGTGAATCCTGATCCACCTTTGCTCCCCAGAACTCTCTTGCGGTATGTCTACACTACCGCCGGATTGGCGGGCAGCGATCGATCCAGTGGGGGTCGATTTATCGCGTCTAGTCTAGACGCGATAAATCAACCCCTGAGCGCTCTCTCGTTGACTCCTGTACTCCACTGCTGCGAAACGGGGGAGCGGCAGCAGTTGACTCACTGCGGTGAAGACACCACGGTAAGTCGATCTAAGTAAGTTGACTTCAGCTATGTTATTTACATAGCTGAAGTTGCGTAACTTAGATCGATCCTCCCCGCCAGTGTAGACCAGGCCTTGGAAGAGTAGATGGAAAAAATCTATATTATGATCCAGCCTGGTGACTGGTCTGGGATTGCATAATACCTTGTTTCACTGGGTCTCAGTGTTAAGAACTAGAGCTTGGTGCCTTGGTCCTGAACGCACAAAGGCTAATAGCATTGTGATGCAATGCATTCAGCCTGGGGTGAACAGGAAGCACATCACAACCCCAGTTGACTTACTACATGGAGCCCTCTCTAGCCCTCCTCTCTTCCTGTGAGAAGGCAGTTTTTGAGGAGCAGGAAAAGGAGGTGATTAAAGGTGATAAAATGGGGAGCTCTTGTAAGAACCCTACCACCAAAAATAAAAATTTGTTGTACAGTATTTGACATTTCATAGACAGACCAAAAAGAGGAAGACTATATGTAAGGGATGGAGAGAAGAGATATCACTGACCCTACATCTCAGAAGAAGGGATCCAAAAATGTATACCATGTTATTGTAAGCCCAAAAATTTATTTGTCCTTGAAACTTACTTCATCAACAGATTTAGAGGCATCCACTTTCCTGACTTTTCCCATTTTCTCATATTGGTCTATTATGGGCTTAGTTGACTGCAGGTATGTGTGAAGTCTATAAGACAGAAAAACATGTATCACATCATACAAAGAAAACAAGAAACATAACTATGAAAAGTTCTGGGTACAGTACCTCTTTTCTAGACTCTCTCGGTTGTCATCACTCCTACCACTGCTCTTTCCTCTTTCAAGGCAGCGGTCAATACATATCTACCAACAAACACAGAATGAACTCTTAAAAGCATGTGACCATTATCTTTCTATATCTGAAGACAGACTTAATAACAAACCTTTGTCCTTTGTTCAATAGGCCTAGTTCATTAACGTGCAAAACAGATTTGAGGGCGACTGAGCATGCGCATACATGGTTCAGTGCATATATTTTACAAAAGATTAGCTAGATCTAGACAGTAATATGAATTAGTTTTTGATTCACCTGCCTTTTTAATTGTGGCTTGGGAAAGGGGGAGTGCAGTGGGGGGGGAGGAGGTGATGGCTTACAGTTTCAAAAGTGACTAATGATTTTGGGTGCCCAATCTGAGACACTAAGATTGAATACCTAACTTTCAGAGAGCAGATGCTCAGCACTGTCTGAAAATCAGACTCTTTAAGTGTCACGTTTGGCCACTAAAAATGAATACATAAAAAAAAAAATCATTAGTCTCTTTTGAAAATGCAAGCCTATAATATTTAAGTATCAGGGGGTAGCCGTGTTAGTCTGTATCCACAAAAACAACAAGGGGTCCGGTGGCACCTTAAAGACGAACAGATTTATTTGGGCATAAAAAACACTTCTTCAGATGCCACTTCTGAAGAAGTGGTTTTTAACCCACAAAAGCTTATGCCCAAATAAATCTGTTAGTCTTTAAGGTGCCACCGGACCCCTTGTTGTTTTTATAATATTTAAGGTACACATACTACATGTTAACTTACTAGGTCTGAATGACAAGCATCTTAATTTTTGTTCAGTCAATATCACTGTATTTATTAAATTATTCTGATCTGTAATATATATTGTGAATAAAGCATAACTATGGTTAATAGTTACTGAATGCATATAAAGTTATGGTTACATTTTAATGTTAAATGAATAATCTTGATAATATATGGCAAACAATTTTTGATATATATCAAGATGCAAGAGAGGGATCTTTTAAAACAATTTTTCATATGGAATACATCCCTGATTTAACTTAAATAAAGCAAAAGAACATTCAGTTATTATTGTAGATTACTAGAGCTAGTCAAAAAAATTTGAACAAGAACTTTTGGGGAGGGGAAGAAATTATCTTTTTTCAAAAATGAAAGTTTTCATTCAGTTCTCCCCCCCCCCCCAATTTATCTGATTGATAGAAATTTCTGATGGAAACATTTAGCCTGTGCTTGTTCTTTGGCATGTTTTTTTCAGCTTGTCATCTTTTGAATTCCCAAGTTTGACTGATCAGTTTAACTATGGGATTTTTTTCCAAAATTGAAAATTTGCTATTTTGAAATTGAAAACAAAAAAATAAAAGTAGATTTTTAAAATTAAAAATAAATAAATAAATAAAAAGTTCCACAGAAGGTCAATCTATCTAACATTTTAAAACTTTCAGTTTCTGAGTAGCTCTAATGCTTACATCTCAAGGGCAATGGCATACTATAGAGTATATCATGGCATTTGTTATTTTAATTTAATACATCATTGTCAGAATACCATTGTAATCTAGGTTTCAGAGTGGTAGCCGTATTAGTCTCCTTGTTCTTTTCATTGTAATCTAGTTACTCATTTAGAAAAGTTGTTTTGATTACTCAGCATCCTAGTAAAATTCACCAACTATGAAAAATTTTGAATCACTCTGCCAGCACCTTAGAAGTGATCAGAGGAAGATGCTGGCAAATTGATTCTGTTCTCAACTATGGCATCAGGCTATACACACTGTAGGTGGAAAGTTTTCCTAACTTCACAGGAGCATCTTGTGTATTCTTATGTGACACAATCCTTTTGATTTCAAAGGGTTCTTAAGGAAAAACGAAATTGTTCAGAATTGTTGTTCAATATAATTTCCTTACGCAACTGAACACTTGCTATTCTGAAGAACACAATAACAGCAATAACTAGATCTAAAACCATTTTACAAAGGAGGTCAGATTATTAACCTCATTTTACACAAGAAGTTTTATAGCTGCCAAGTGAACTGCCAAAAATCCTCAGTAGTCATAGTCCAGGACTTCCTTCTCATGTTGCTAATGCTCATACATATTGGAAAATTCAGTACCTCCAACACAGTTTTACTGTTCTCGCTGTCTGCCTCTCATCATACAGCATGTGAGAAAAGTACACAGCAATGATATTTCAATACCTCGTTGTCACAGTCGAAAAACAGAACAAAAGACACTTCTGCCTTTCCATCCATAGTCTTATTCCAGCCTTGAAGATTGTCTTCATTTCTGGGGAATCCATCAATCAAGAATTTGTACTTTTGGACATTGGCTGCCATTGTTTGATCCATAGCCTAATAGATAGCAGAGTTCAGTTCAAGAACTTCTTACACACAAAATAATATATTTGTCTCTTAAATTTTGGTCAGAAGTTGACATGATTTACAAACTTTTAACTTGATAGTTTTATTGGACCAACGTCTGTTAGTGAAAGAGACAAGCTTTGGAGCTGACACAGAACTCTTCAGGTATGGGAAAAGTGAGGTACCCAGACTTTCACAGCTGAATACAAGGTGGAACAGATTGTTTAGCATAAGGAGTTAACACACATTGTAAGAGACCATTCAAGATGATGTGGCCAGTTAACACTTCTGCAGTCAGGACAAAAAAAGAGGGAAGAGCAGGAGGGGCCCAAAGGGTCACATGCCCCCCCCCAAATGCCAGGGGAGGGGAGAGGAAAGGAGAGGAGGGGAGGGGCCAGCAGCCGGGGAGATGAAGGGGCGGGGCCAGAGCCGGAAGGGAAGAGGCAGGGCCAGAACCTCTCCTCTTCCGGCCACGCTGCCTGGGACACTGCCCGGTGCAGTGCAGCGGCTGCACTCTCCCAGGCAGCCGCTGCACTGCACCAGGCAGCATCTGGGAGTGGCTCCATATGCCAGGGGGAGCTGGCGCAGCAGGACAGAGCCCTCCTCTCCCCCCCCAGGTAACGTGGGATGGTGAGGGGATGGGGAGAGTGCAGGGGGCCCCAGGCTGGGGGCGAGGAGTCATGTGGGGGGTCACATGCTCCCCCTTTAGCTGGTGTCCCTCCCAGTGTCACCTGTCCGAGTGTCTTTATTAAATCCATGATATTTAGTGTCTAGCAAAGCTACGAATTTAAGCTCCCCGGCTCATCTTTTGAAGGTGTTGTGCAGACTTCCTTTGAGGATAAGGACTGAGAGGTCAGATACGGAGTGATCACTTTGTAAAAAATGTTCGCCCATGGATGATATGGTGATTTTCTTTTATAATTGTTCTGTCTGAGTTCATTTCAGAGCATAGTGATTGTTTTATTTCACTCAGATAGTTGTCATTGGGGCTTTTGGTGCGTTGTCATTGGGGCTTTTGGTGCACTGGATGAGATATACCACATGTTATAATAGGCATGTGTAGGACCCATGGATCTTGAAAGGTGTATTGTGGGGGGTACTAATCAACATAACTTGGTCATTCACGTATCTACAGAATGTACTCTACTGTCTTAAAGGCACTCTCATTATTTCACTGCTTCACAGTGTGATACGCCAGGGCCAGAGGGCAGCAGGAGAGTGATAGATGGGAGGTACATAAGCCCCAGGATGATCAGGGCCTTATTCCCTGCGGACTGAGGAAAGGTTACTACAGGTTAATTAGAGTACTAGAGCCAATTAAGGCCCTGCCAGAGACCTAATAAAAAACCCTGCTTCAGTCAGACAGCCAAAGGTAAGGAGAGCTGAGTACTGTGATTGACCAGAGGATCAGAGTACCAGGTGAAGGGAAACCCTGCCCAAGCAGAGCAGAGGGACTCCCCCAGCACAGAGGACCAAGAGAAACCCTGCTCAAGGGGAAAGAGAGTAAGAAGCCTGCAAAGCTGAAGGGGCTGGGACCCGGAGTAGGGGGCGGACCCAGGTCCCTTCCCCGCTCCCCTTTTCTCCCCCACCAGGGTACTAGCGGAGCTGTCAACGCCCAAGAATGGGGGCAAGGGGTAGCACCCTTACCCATCACACCAAGAAAAGCGCGGGACCCACCACAATAGCCGCGGCCATTTGCCACAACAGCTTTAGCAGTAATATTATTGATATAAACTTCACGATTCATTGTTTTACAATTTCAAAGGATGTAAGAGTTTACTCTGGGCTCCAACTTGTCAAGCAAGATCTCAACAATCTCATGCTGTGCACAAATCTGGTTGGGGAAGTTATTTTTATATTCTACAAGATGCTGAAATGTACTCTTACAAAATACAATGTGCCCTGAATGTACTTGGCTTTGAGTTAGTTTCAGTTAAAAACTTCAGAGAAAATATTATAAAAATAATAAAATGTATCAAGTGCCCTCTTTGTGCTTTATGTAATGAAAGGCATTAGCTCTCGCCTTCTGCAAGGACCAGAACATAGCCATATGTGATTTTAAGGAGAAGCAAGGTATACAACATGCACCCATTGCCTATCATTTTCCTCTTGCTCACTTCAAAGGAAGGGAAATGTTTTCTCAGGCTACACCCACTACCTTGTTTGCTTGGAAAGGTGAACCATCAAGACAACAACATTCACTTTTCTTACCCTCTTCAACAAGCTGATAGTAATCTCAACTGGTACGATTGCTCCCTCTTTAATATATTTTTCAATTAGTTCTCCATACTGAGAGCCTGGTCTTTTTCGTTCATCTCGAAGGAGATCGCCTGCAGAAAGGTGGGTGTACCCATATTTCTGAAATACAGATAACAATAGTGTTAAGCAGCTGAAGACTCCTCTGAGTAAGTACATATACTAAATTAACCTAGCTGTTAAAATTAATTACATTATCCTATTAATAAAAAGGCAAACTTACAGCCAATAATACTCAGTTTGGATAAAAAGCATTCTATTTTCAGCCTCTTGTCATGATTTCACAGTATACCCAATATGTGCAAGAAGCCTGGCAGACTGTGGCACCTTGGGTAAAAAATTTCAAAAATGCCTACGTGACTTTTGAAAATGAGACATAGCCTCCTTAGGCCTGGTCAACACTAAAAACTTAGGTTGGTTTAACTACGTTGGTAAAGGGTGCGCAAAATCCACACACCCCAAGTGGCATAGTTAAACTGACCTAAGTCCCCATGTAGACAGCACTAGATTGAAGTTCCTGCTTCATAGGGAGGAGGATTACCTTTGCCAACAGGAGAACCCCCTCCCATGGGTGTAGGCAGGGGCGGCTCTATGTATTTTGCCGCCCCAAGCACGGCAATCAGGCAGCCTTCAGCGGCATGCCTGCGGGAGGTCCGCTAGTAACGCGGATTCGGCATACCCACCGCCGAAACCGCAGGCATGCCGCCAAAGGCAGCCTGACTGCCGCCCTCACGGCGACCGGCAGGCCGCCCCCCGCGGCTTGCCGCCCCAGGCACGCGCTTGCTGCGCTGGTGCCTGGAGCTGCCCCTGGGTGTAGGTAGTATCTACACTGTGCTGCTGTAGTGTTTTAAGTGTAGACAAGCCCTGTGTCACTTAGACACCTTTCAAAATTTTACCCCTTGTAATGAATTAGATGTTTAAAGTAAACCAAAAGACTAAAAGATACATGTTGCAATCCCACCAAAATACATGGCTATTTAGAAATTCACTGGCAATGTTAGCCAGTAGATTAAATTTTAATTTAGCAAGTGAAAAGGAGTCAAAACAACTGCTTTACTTGGTAAGCTTAAAGGCAGGCTTGTATTTTAAAATAACTACATACCTTTGCTGCAGATATGGGACTACTATATGTTTTGACTAGAGTTCTTTATTTAGAAAGGCAGCATGCTCCAAGCACAGTGCTGGAAGCCAGAAATACCTGCTTTCTACTTCTGACTCTGACACCTTCTGTGGCCTTGGACAAATCACTTATACTCCGCTGTAAAAGCTGTTTGAATAATGGATTTTTTGGTCTGTTGGCAATTCCGAGAAACTGCTAAAAATAGTTTTCAGAGTGGTAGCCGTGTTAGTCTGTATCATTCTTTTTTTAAAAAAAAACAGTTGTGAACCAAACAAAATGTTTCATTTCATTTGAGCATTTTTTACATTTTTAGTTCTTTTTAAAATAAAAAGAAAGGACATTTCCCAAGTGAAAAGTTATGTCAAATAAAACATTGGAGGAGTCAGGTGGCATCTTAAAGACTAACAGATTTATTTGGGCACAAGCTTTCATGGGTAAAAAACCCACTTCTTCAGATGCATGGAGTGAAAATTACAGATGCAGGCATAAATATACTGGCACATAAAGAGAAGGGAGTTACCTTACAAGTGGAGAATCAATGATAACTAGCCAATTCAGTTAGGGTGGATGTGGTCCACTCCCAATAATTGATGAGGAGGTGTCAATACCAAGAGAGGTACTGGCTTTTGTATGTTACCATTCCTGATGTCTGATTTGTGTCCATTTATTATTTTATGTAGAGACTCTCCAGTTTGGCTAATGTACATGGCAGAGGGGCCTTGCTGGCACATGATGGCATATATCACATTAGTAAATGTGTAGGTGAACGAGCCCCTGATGGTGTGGCTGAAGGGATTGGGTCCTATGATGGTGTCGCTAGAGTAGATATGGGGACAGAGTAGGCAACGGGGTTTGTTACAGGGATTGGTTCCTGGGTTAGTGTTTCTGTGGTGTGGTGTGTAGTTACTGATGAGTATTTGCTTCAGGTTGGGGGGCTATCCGTAAGCAAGGACTGGCCTGCCTCCCAAGGTCTGTGAAAGTGAGGGATCGTTTTCCAGGATAGGTTGTAGATAGTTGATGATGTGCTGAGAGGTTTTAGCTGGGGGCTGTACGTGATGGCCAGCCAGTTATTTTCCTTGTTAGGCCTGTCCTGTAGTACGTGACTTCTGGGTACCTGTCTCGCTCTGTTAATCTGTTTCCTCACTTCCACAGGTGAGTATTGTAGTTTTAAGAATGCTTGATAAAGATCTTGTAGGTGTTTGTCTCTGTCTGAGGGATTGGAGCAAATGCGGTTGTATCTTAGGGCTTGGCTGTAGACAATGGATTGTGTGATGTGTCCTGGATGGAAGCTAGAGGCATGTAGGTAAGAATAGCAGTCAATAAGTTTCCAGTATAGGGTGGTGTTTATGTGACCATCACTTATTTGCACTGTCGTGTCCAGGAAGTGGATCTCTTGGGTGGACTGGTCCAGGCTGAGATTGATGGTGGCGTGGAAATTGTTGAAATCCAGGTGGAATTCTTCAAGGGTCTCCTTCACATGGCTCCATATGATGAAGATGTCATCAATGTAGCGCAAGTAGAGATGGGGTGCTAGGGGACAAGAGCTGAGGAAGCGTTGTTCTTAGTCAGCCATAAAAATGTTGGCTTACTGTGGGGTCATGTGGGTACCCATAGCAGTGCCACTGACTTGAAGGTATAAGTTGTCCCCAAATCTGAAATGGTTGTGGGTGAGTACAAAGTTACAAAGCTCAGCCACCAGGTGTGCCATGGGCTCATCAGGGATACTGTTCCTGACAGCTTGTAGTCCATCCTCATGTGGAATATTGGTGTAAAGAGCTTCCACGTCATGGTGGCCAGGATGGTGTTTTCAGGAAGATCACCAATGCATTGTAGTTTCCTCAGGCAGTCGGTGGTGTATGCTTGTATCTGTAATTTTCACTCCATGCATCTGAAGAAGTGTTTTTTTACCCACGAAAGCTTATGCCCAAATAAATCTGTTAGTCTTTAAGGTGCCACCGGACTCCTCGTTGTTTTTGTGGATACAGACTAACACGGCTACCCCTCTGATAAAAAATTGGAAACGTTTCATTTACAAAATGTCAAAACAAAATGTTTTGATTTTTTCTTAGGGGTAGGTTTTTGGGGGGTTTTTTGTCATTGACCAAAACAATCTGGCAAAATCGATGTGAATTGGCAAAATGTTTTGATGTCATCCAACTTGCATATTTGCCAAAAAATGTTTTGGTCAAAAAATTTCACCCAGCTGTACTCCAGTTTCCCTATTTGCTAAATGGGGATAACATTACTAACCAAATGCCTAACAGCGTTGTGAGAATGAGTTAATGTTCGCTATTGCTTTGGGGATGTAACATACTAAGTAGTAGGAACTATATGTATATTAGGTAGTTTTGATGAAGTTGTCCTGGTTCCTTTATTCTTATTTTTCAAAGGAAAAAAAAAAAGAAAATCCCTGTTTTGTATGCATTTCAGTTATATGCATACATTGAAACCAGGAAACTCAGCACATATGTTGAGCCAGGTGGCAGCCTCCAGGGAGAGGGACAGTGTCAGGATGTGACACGGGTAATCCACGAGAGAAGCTAGTGTCTTCCCCTAGTGCTGATGTGGCAGTCCAGGCTAAGCAGCTAGACTGATGCTATTAGAAATCTCTCAATATACTGTATAGACAGAAATACAGCAGGGAGTCTATATGCAAACATATCATACAGATAGCAGTATTTAGTCTGAACATCTATCACCCTTGTATTTTGTGGTCAATTAAGGCATTTTAAAAACATTAAAATGCTCTAACATAAAACCTCACCGAAAAGCATGTGTTAGACCTATGCTTTTCTAAGGCACCCATCACCACAGAA
Organism: Platysternon megacephalum; assembly: GCA_003942145.1. NCBI lineage: Eukaryota > Metazoa > Chordata > Testudines > Platysternidae > Platysternon > Platysternon megacephalum. The sequence continues at coordinate 948,058 of QXTE01000276.1, forward strand.
TCTAGACACCAGAAGTAAAATACATATGTGATCATACTGTATAGAGAACAGATTTCAGGTTCAGAATGATAAATCCCAGCAGGAAAAAGTTAGAAAAGGAGAATTTTGATAGTTGTACCAGTGTCAGTTAACTACAGAAATGTCAAGTACATAAGGTCTTTTTTAAAAGTAAGTTTTTAATATTACATAAACATTTAACAAGATTACACATAGCTAGGTTCTATAAAACAGGTATTAGAGACATAACCTAGGAACGTACCAAAAGTAAATTACAATTCTAAGAATACAAAATAGAGTACATATGTATATCTTTACTCTAAGTTTTAGTACAGAACAAAAAAAAACCAGACTTTAGGGTTATCCGCTTGGCTGCAGTGATAGCCACAGCAAATTTCAAAAAAGGAGCCTGGGCAGAATAATAATGTGCATACTTCCCTTTTATGGCTGTGATCTTGGGATTTAAAAACTTGGCTACTAAATAAATACAGTAGACACATTACACAACTTACCAAGCAGGCTTAAAAACATTTAGTTGCTTTCCAACTCTACCCACAGAAGCCTGGAAAGGCAGTTTTGCTATAATCACAATTTAAGAAACTATATAATTACTTAAATCCCCAAAAAACTGCAGACAGCTGGAGAAAAAAATAAAACATGCAAGATTTTGCCCTAAATGACCATGAAGAGAAACTCTATCTATGTTCTCTATTACTTTACTGTATTTTTATTCAAATGGGCATTGCATTTAGATATGCTTATTTACATATTAACTATGAACTGCAGAAGCCATAAACCAGAGTAAAGCTTTTTATAAACAAGAAGTTTTACTGTCCAGAACCAAAATGAACATGTAGCTCTTCTTGCTACAATTAAAGAATTATGATATTTTTAACATTAAGTTAAACATTAAGGAGAAAAGAGGAAGAAAAAAAATAATCCCCTTGGTTTCATGGGATTACAGCACCATTTAATTTTCCTCAGCATTTTTTCTTTTCGTGCAAGAAGAAATATTGACTCAATCTTTGGAATTCTCTTTACCACAGCAAACTAAAATAGTTTTAAATAGCTGAACAGGAAAGAGCAAGACAGAAGTATTTTAAAGTGATCTTGTTAAATAGGGGATGTTTCTAATTACATTAAATTCTAATCTGGAATGCTTTTCAGAATGGATTAATTGGGCTACATAACAGACAGCCTGATCCTCTAGAACTTGTTAAATTTTCAAACACCTTCCAGCTTTCTCCCATGCTGCCTCTCCTGCTTGGGAGGAGCTCCCTGTAAACATCCATAAAGCTACCTCAGTATCCTTCTAACTCTCCTTCACTGAGATGTCTATGGAAAATTTTAAGTCTGCTGACACCACTGCCTATGATGCTGACCAGTACTGTTTCATTGTATCTCCCTGTTTCATTGTTTCCATCTGTTGTCTATTGTCTTATACTTAGATTGTAATCTATTTGGAGCAGGGACCATCTTGTTGTTCTATTTGTACAGCACCTAGCACATCCATGGGATCTTGATCCATGATTGAGGCACGTAGGTGCTATGGTAATGCAAATAATAAATGATAGTAACTCAATGGCAAAACATCCATTCGTTGACTTTGATGAGATCAAAATCCAAAGGAAACAGTTTTAAATCTGGTAAATAAATGTGGCAGAGTTTTAATTTCCAATCTTTAAATGGAAGACTGCTGAGAAGTGATACTCAACAGATTGCTGCCTGTCTTCATGAAGCTCTCTCTTTATGGCTCTCAGAGGAGTGCTCCCTCATGTCATAAGAACGGCCGTACCGGGTCAGACCAAAGGTCCATCTAGCCCAGTATCCTGTCTACTGACAGTGGCCAATGCCAGGTGCCCCAGAGGGAGTGAACCCAACAGGCAATGATCAAGTGATCTCTTTCCTACCATCCATCTCCACCCTCTGACAAACAGAGGCTAGGGACACCATTCCTTACCCATCCTGGCTAATAGCCATTAATGGACTTAACCACCATGAATTTATCCAGTTCTCTTTTAAACGCTGTTATAGTCTTAGCCTTCACAACCTCCTCAGGTAAGGAGTTCCACAAGTTGACTGTGCGCTGCGTGAAGAAGAACTTCCTTTTATTTGTTTTAAACCTGCTGCCTATTAATTTCATTTGGTGACCCCTAGTTCTTGTATTATGGGAATAAGTAAATAACTTTTCCTTATCCACTTTCTCCACATCACTCATGATTTTATATACCTCTATCATATCCCCCCTTAGTCTCCTCTTTTCCAAGCTGAAGAGTCCTAGCCTCTTTAATCTCTCCTCATATGGGACCCGTTCCAAACCCCTAATCATTTTAGTTGCCCTTTTCTGAACCTTTTCTAGTGCCAGTATATCTTTTTTGAGATGAGGAGACCACATCTGTACACAGTATTCGAGATGTGGGCGTACCATCGATTTATATAAGGGCAATAATATATTCTCAGTCTTATTCTCTATCCCCTTTTTAATGATTCCTAACATCCTGTTTGCTTTTTTGACCGCCTCTGCACACTGCGTGGACATCTTCAGAGAACTATCCACGATGACTCCAAGATCTTTTTCCTGATTCGTTGTAGCTAAATTAGCCCCCATCATATTGTATGTATAGTTGGGGTTATTTTTTCCAATGTGCATTACTTTACATTTATCCACATTAAATTTCATTTGCCATTTTGTTGCCCAATCACTTAGTTTTGTGAGATCTTTTTGAAGTTCTTCACAGTCTGCTTTGGTCTTAACTATCTTGAGCAGTTTAGTATCATCTGCAAACTTTGCCACCTCACTGTTTACCCCTTTCTCCAGATCATTTATGAATAAGTTGAATAGGATTGGTCCGAGGACTGACCCTTGGGGAACACCACTAGTTACCCCTCTCCATTCTGAGAATTTACCATTAATTCCTACCCTTTGTTCCCTGTCTTTTAACCAGTTCTCAATCCATGAAAGGACCTTCCCTTTTATCCCATGACAGCTTAAATGCAAGGCAAGTATTTAGAAAATGAACTGGAGCTAAAGAGATTTATTTTGTCTCCCAGAAGCCAAGAAAGGAGATGTCTTCGGCAAAACTTTTGTCTTTCGTGTGTGTGTGTGTGTGTGTGTGTGTGTTTTAACCCCTCTGAAAAACAAAAGTTAGGCTCTCCTGTCAATAAAGCTAACCCTGCTCGTTGGGGGTAGAAGTTTTCTGTCATTCAATTGCCAGTGTAGACATAGCCTTAGTTCTATTTGTAATGTCTCTTACTCCCAGGGGTGAAAGTAACTTAAAGGACTTACCTGTACGCAGTGTGGCCGGGCTCCTGGGCAAGGGGGGTGGGTGGGGTGGTGACAGCTCTGGGCAGAAGGGGCAGGGCTGGGGCCAGACTCCCCTAGCCAGCCCTTCAGCACTGCCTGGCCCACGCCGCCCGGGGCTCCGGTGGTGATTTAGAAGGCCATGGAGCAGCTGCCCCTTTTGTCCCCCACCCCCATCAGCAGTCCGGTACAGCCCTTAAAGCGCTGCGGCAGCAACGCTTTAACATCGGCTGTGTACCAGCCCGTACCGATGACCACTTTCTTACCGGTACACCGTACGGGCCCGTACCGGCTTACTTTCATCTCTGCTTACTCCTAAGGATTTCCCCTTCCTAGGTTTAATACTAGCAAAGTTAACATGTAATACTTTTCTGGTCGTGGATACAATTCAAGCAGCAGTGACTCATTTGACTCCCTCCTCCTCAAGTGGTCTTTATCCAATTACTTTAAGATACCAAACCAAAATGATTTACATTTCTAAGTATGGGGCAGCAGCCACATAAGCTACTTCAGCCCTGAGGCTGCATTAATGGCTTGTAATTATATTCCCTCCAGCTCTACAAAACTTCCCTATGGTTGACGCTTATTTGTTTGTTGTGTACCAAGGACAGGAATTGACCCAAAGTAACAAAAAGGCTTTTTGAAAGTTACGAGCCTTACATCCCACAACTTAATTTAAAAAAAAAACAAACCTGTTTGAGTTACAGTTCATAACTTATGGTGAAAACCCTTTTGTGGCTAAAATCTTAAATTAGAGAGACAGTATCCTTTTCTCTCTCTCGCTCTCTAATATCCCGAGACCAACACAGCAACAACACCACTTTATAAAATCTTAAATGTCAGTTTTCAGTCTGGACCAAATTTTTATAACCAAGTTATACAGTATGGAGAACTAGAGTATAACGGTACTCTACCACTCATCACTAGAAAACAAACAAATGCTAGTGCCAGGACTTGCGGTTTTTCCTTCTGTAGTTTAAGCAATATGGGCGTTGTTATGGTTCTTAGTCACTGCTTTCATGTGGGTGTGGACAAACCTCCATCATTTATGGCACTCATCATGCATAAAATATCCACGTCTACTCCATTTTAAAAGGCTCTATTTGGAGGCATTTAGCCTTAAATACACCATAACTATCCAACAGAACAGAATTTCATCATCCTGATTTTTAAGGAGGTCTGCTTCTGTATGTAAATAATTGTTAGCTATTAATCATCAGCTATTCCCCCCACTCTTCTAAACATCTTTTCCACCTTAAAGTACTGTTAAACTAAAACGAATTCTAAATATTTAGAAAAATTGTGTGAAATTCTATAATTAAATCATGTAATCTCTTAATGCCAGTTTGAAAATCTTTGATGGCAGAAAAGACAAGGATTAATTTAACACGGGACACACATAAAGCACATAAAGATTCACTCTGCATAACTTGTGACCTCCATCACATTCAGCTGCTGAGCAAAAATTCACTTCTATTTTTGCTTATAATATAATTTGACTTTCACAATTTACAGCGGCACAGAGGAAATTATCTGCCCTCGGAATTATCAACTCCCTGGTTGTACTGGTTGTATGTTTAGATCATAAACTCTTTGGAACATGGGCCTGGATCTTTGGCTGTCAATTTGTGTATTTAAACTACTGTAAAGCACCATATTTGGTTTAAGATTGTTCTGGGCCAAAAGATACAGAGGATTTTTCTAAGGCAGGCTGTATGGAATGAAGACAGTTTGGACATGTCATACTTTCTCGTTCCCCAGTATTCTGCACTATAAAGTAGTGTTGAAAGTACGCAACTCTGATAACAATCTCAAACCAAGATCCATTGACACAGTGCAGCCAAGAGGATCTGAGCACCGTCATTGCTAGGAGGCGTTGGAGATGGATCGGTCATGTGCTTCGCATGGAAACTGATTCCATCACCAGAGTAGCAATAAGATGGACACCTGAAGGCAAGTGAAAATGAGGCTGCCCAAAAACAACATGGTGAAGAGATGTGGAAGCCGAGCTGAAAAACCTGGGGCACAGCTGGGGAACCATTGAAAGACTTGCCAGAAACAGACAGGAGTGGAGGAGCTTCGTCACTGCCCTAAACACCAGAGGCGTAATAGGAACATGATGATGATGATGATGAAAGCACTATATACCTCTGGAATAATAAACCCATTGTACCTTCTATTGCAACCCCCCTGCAGTATCTTTGCAGGACATTCTCTTAAATTTATTAATGGTTTATGTATGATTGTGTTCCACTCCACGAGGGAGGGTTACCAACAACTTTTCCAGGAACTACAAACAATAGGGGGTAATTAAGGCAAGTCATTGAGGGGACCACAGTTGTGTTAGGTTCTGTACAAAATATATAAAAGATACCTTGGGGAAAAGGGTAAGAAACAGGACACAGAAGGTACGCCTACACTGCAATAAAAGACCTGCAGCATGGCCACAGCTGGCCTGGGTTAGCTGACTCAGGCTCATGGGACTAAACTTGCAGTTTAGATACTTGGGCTTGGGCTAGGGCTAAAGCCTGGGCTCTGAAACCCTGCAAGGGGGATGGGTCTCAGAGCCTGGTCCCAAATGTCTACACACTGCAATTTTAACCCTGCAATTCAAGTCAGGGCTTGTCTACACTGAAAAAATTGCAGCAGTACAGCTACACCACTGTAGTGCTTCAGTGAAAACACCTACTCCAGTGGGAAGGGTTCTTGCATCTGACGAAGTGGGTATTCACCCACGAATACGTCTGTTAGGCTGTGGCTACACTCAAAACTTCAAAGCGCTCCCATGGCAGCGCTTTGAAGTTGAAGTAGGTACTCCACCTCCCTGAAAGGCAGTAGCTAGGGCGACAGGAGAATTCTCCCACTGACTTAGCACTGTCTGTGCCTAAGGGATGAGAGGCTGGTTTAATTGCATCACTCAGGGGTGTGGATTTTTCACACCCTTGAGCCATGTAGTTATACTGGCCTAATTTCCTAGTGTAGTCCAGGCCTCAACTGGCCCAGGCTCTGAGAGTCGATGCCGCGGGTTTTCTATTGCAGTGTACATCAATCCAAAGAGTCCCTGGCAGAAAGGTAAGGGGAAATGGGACACACAGGTCCCTGGACTCTGGCAAGCACACCCATCAGCTCTAACTAGGTCTGTGATTGAGGTTAATCATGAACATCTTCCCGCACAATACCACCCGCACCCCCAATCTTACCTCTGCCCAGGGTACTGTGCATAACATGCAGACAGAACTTGGCCTACATACCCAACAAGAGTGTGTGACCCGTCTAGTATGTGCGTCTGTGCCTCTACCACACACACCCCTTGCAGAGATGGCCCATTTCCCCAGCTTTGCACTGAAGGAGCAAGGGCCCTAGAGGCTGGGAGTTCAGTCTGGGTGCACAGAAGGGAAATGTGGGGGCTCCAATGTCCACTTGGAGAAACAAGTGGGTTTCTTTTCAAATACACCAAAAAATAGCCTTTTGCACCTTTACCCAAGGCTGGGAGCTAGAACTTCCCTAAGAGCCTAGAAACAGAAACCGAACCCCAGGGAGACAATTATAACGGGCCGCCTCCCACCCCCACCCCTGGGGTCCCCATGTTGCCCAAGCCCCCGCTCAACCCTGCAGGGCCATGGAAACGAGACCCCGCGCAGGCTGAGCCACAAGACTACGTGTCCCCCCATGCCCCGCGCCGCTTCGCAGGGAAGATGCCAAGAGCCCCTCGCCGCGTTGCATGCTGGGAGGTGTAGTCCGCTCGCCCTCTGAGGAGGAGGAGACGGCGGCACTGGGGAGGGGAGGGGGGGTTCCTGCGGACACTGAGACCCTCCCCGCTGCGCTTCTCACCTCCACGATGCGGGCGCACTGGGTCCCCTTGCCAGCCCCGGGCCCGCCCAGGACGAACACAACCAGCGGCTTCATGAGGAGGAGGCAGCGGTTCGGAGGAGCGGCGGCGGCGGTTCGGAGGCAGCGCGCGCAAGGGCTGAGGCGAGCCGCTACCACCAGCAGGCAGCGATAGAACATGCACGGCACGGCACGGCACGGCAGAGGGGGGAGGGGGCAAGGGAGTGGCTAGGGAGCGGGGCCGGGAGAGAGGCCCAGGCCGCCAAACCTCCACCGGCTGTCACACGCCGGCTGCTGACGTGTGAGGGAAAGTGCTTCCGGGTGCGGAGGCGCGCGGGCCGCTGTCTGCTGCTGGGGAGGGGTGGGGGGAGTGATGACGTGACACCTGGCTGGCGGCCGGCACCGGGGCGCTGCTGAGCGCGCGTGGGCACAAGGCCCATCCTGGCGGGTGTTCGGACAAGATCCGCGGGGAGCAGTGACACAGCCCGTTGCTGAACTCGGGCGGGGCGGGGAGGGAGGTGTGTGTCTTGCTCCCTTCCCTGCTCTCGGACCGCTGCGCGCTGTACCCCTGTGAAAGTCCAAGCGGTCTGCTGATCGGCCCATTGCCCCAGCTTTGCACTGAAGGAGCCAGGGCCCTGGAGGCTGGGAGTGCAGTCTGGGGGCTCAGAAGGGAAATGTGGGGGTTCCCCCCACGCCACCCAGGTGTTCCCAGCCAGCATTGTCCCTTTTTTGAGGTAGGGTGACCAGACAGCAAGTGTGAAAAATCGGGACAGTGTGTGTGTGTGTGGGGGGGGGGGTAATAGGAGCCTATATAAGAAAAAGACCCAAAAAACGGGACTGTCCCTATAAAATTGGGACATCTGGTCACCCTATTTTGAGGTAGCTACTATAGTTGGCCTTGGGAAATCAGTACGGGTGCCCAATAGGCACTGCTGTGCCGGTGTAGCTGTTTCTGTCGTTACACCGGCTGTTCAGTTTTCTGGGCTCACAACACCAGGACATCCGGGAGGATCCTGAGGCTCAGGCTCCTCCCGGATGTCTTGGGTTTTGGCATCTCAGCGGTGGCACCCCTTCTCAGTGAGCACCCCTTCTCAGTGAGCACCTGTTCAGGAGCACCCAACTAACAGGAATTTCAAGTCTGAGCAGTGTTGCATAAAAGCACTACAGTAGGAGTTCTGTGTAAGTGCCAGGGAATCTTCAGGAGGAATGATATAATGGCAGATTCAGGGCTTGACCTTACTGCCTTTCTGTGACTTTTATTTTTCTGAAGATGGTTATGCACTATGCATACAAGAGCTTTGATTCAGAAATGATGAGGTTTCTACATAGGTCCAATTTCAGGCTTGTCTTAATATGGATCTGCATCATTTGCACCTATGGTCCGCCAGTATTAACTCCCCATCTCCAGAACATGTAGCCAATAAGATATAGCTCTCCCTAATTAAAACAATTAAAATCCCCTGGCAAAGAAACAAGTCTGTACTTATTTGGAAATAACTCATTTAAACATACTGTGCTAATAGGCTACTGTCTGGAGGAGAGCAAAAGTCAGAATAGTGCAAAGTTCATTGTAGTATAAAGCAAATAATACAGAAAGTTACCAGTTCTGTGTAAAAGGTAACTATCAATATTCAGGTGAATTTTATGGTCTGTTGGGACAATAGCTGAGCAGTTGGCTATAGTTAGGTTGTTGAAGGATATATCTAAGATATAAGACAGACTATATAATTATGCTGTTGAGTTTTTTGATTAACAATTTATATTTTAACTTTAGAAGCTTTCCTTATGGTTTTCTCTAATTTCACTAGATTGGTTGTGAGTACTGATTCGGTTTGGTTCTTAATCACCAGTATAGCGAAGTCATCAGCGTTTCCTACATGTGAGGTGGCCATGTATTAGTTGATTTCTGGCATTTCATTTTTGTTATAAAAAAATATTTTTAATCTTGTTTACATACTCAATTTAGATGGCATTTGATATCCCACAGAGAGCTAATCTGGTCTGGTGGTTAAAGATGAGAAGTGGGACCCAAGAGGTACTTGGTTTTAAACCTGGCTTTGTCCGTAACTTGCTATGTGGACTTGATCACTTGGGCCCCTATCCAACCTATGTGTGCTGAACTTAAGTTAATAGGACTATTTACATTGTAAAGTTAAGCACATATGTTAAGTGTCTGCAGGATTGGGATCTTAACCTCTCTATCTCAATTTTTCCATATGTAAAGTAGAAATAACAACACCTATTTCATAAGGATATTGTAAAGACTAGTCAATGTTTGGAAACTTATATAAGGTCCTGATCTGCTACTTTGGTCTGTTCCACACAATGCATGTGTAAAGTAAAATCTGTGTGCAAGGGTTGGTCTATACACACAAATTCCACTTGTTTAACTACATTTGTTTCTAAATCTATTTAATTAAATTGGTCCCCTTGTGTGGACACTCTTAAATTTGTGTAAGAGTGGTTAATATCATCTTAGCTGGAAACTTTGATTGGACTGTTCATGTCATCAAACTTAAACATGCATTAGTGTGGGCAGTATTGGGCCCTAAATTACTAGTAATAAAAATAAAGCAATTATCTAGTGTTAAATTTTGACTTATACCTTAGATTTGGTAAGAGCTGTTATGTTTTTGTTGTTCAATAACTCCTTAATGCCAATATAAATGTTTCCCTAACTTTTGTAAAAGTCCAGTGTAAATAGTTAAGATACCTATCTCCCTACAATGCTTGTAATCCAAACATTGTGCTATTGTGTGAGAACATGAAATTGACTAAAAGCTGATTACAACCAAAAGTGAAACCGACTAGTTTGTTTTCATTGCTCCTAAGAGAAATGCAAAAAATAGAGTATAAATAATGGAAAAAAATAACTTATTTTTTTAGATTTAATCCCATAAGGTTCTACTTGTATTGTAAATTAAATATTTAAAATAATTCTTAACTGCTTCTCTTTTTTAGGTTTTAGTATTGGTGGCAGACAGCTCTTTGTAGTGTGCAAAATGTCAGTGTGTGGGTATTATTATGGATGGTGGAAGAACTATGTTATTTTACTTTTACACTTTAGCTATGACTTGCATACTATACCTAACTTTCTTTTCGGGGGTGGGGGAGGGAGAAATAATTCAAACTGTGTAAATAATCCAACTTTATAGAATTGTGTAAATTAGTGCTGGAAGTGTAATGGTAGATTCAACTTGTTAGGTTTTGGTATTCTAGAGAGGTTATTAATAGTTAGCTCCTTTTCATTTGACTATTTAATTTAATACATGGCAAAATGCTGCACACAGTATATATCTCATACTTTCCCCTTTTGAGGCAAATTAGTGCAATCTGAGGTCCCAGGTTTGCAGTTTATTCCAGGTGGGTGCATGCCTCTGCTGAGTTCCACATAGAACATGGTGCATGATTTGGGGCATCATGTCAGAGTTGCCTGTGGCTGTCAGTTCAAATTGGTAATATCAAGTAGTTTGGTCTCTTTCTCTCTATTTGCCTTTCTCCTTCCTTCCTCTTGTGCTGTGAAAAACAAGGTCTTCGCTCTCTCTCCCTTTCTCTTAAAAGGCCAAAGAGACCAGTAGAAGGAGAACAATAAAAAAATACAGTATTGTTTTTTGCCACTTGTTCTGGAGTAGAATGGGAGATTATCAGTTTGGTAAAGAAGAGAAAATTAAAAAACACAACCCTTTAATCTCAAAAGAAAATTCAGAACAAAGTGGAGGCCACCCAGGACGATTATATGGGGGGACACGACTGTTAAGGATAACCTACCCCCTTATCTGGTTTACCAGAGGACCTGTCAATAATCAAAGCATTTCGAAACTCACAACAATATGAGTTAGCCCACTTGTTTGTTGCAGCAAGAAAGTATGTTTCCAGTTGCTAGAAGGCTGAAAAGATCCACCCAGGCCAGAATATGGGTTTAACAAAAAACGTGCTGGGGACAATTGTGCAAATGAAACTCCAATCTCCTGCGTGCCTTTCCCTCTCAGCGAGCAAGAACCAACCTCTTTATCCAGGATGGGTTCCAGAGTGGTATCTTCCCCCCAAATCTATTCTGCCCCCAATCCACATTCTAGACTTCCTATGATGAGAGGGGTCCCATGGAAACGCTATGGGAATGTCTGGGTTTCTTATAAAATAATTAGGGGTGTGTCTCTTTAAATCTCTAACCTCAGACAACTCGCCTGTTGCTGTGGCATCCAAACCACGCCTCCCTCCCCGTCCCCAACCAGTGCGCCTGCGCATTAGCGCTCGCTCGCTGGGTGACCGTTTAAAGCAGTAGTGTTTTTAAATCCCCCTCCGCTTGCGCGCGCCGGGCGGTTGGTTGCCCGGGGTGTCACCTGATTGGTTGAGCGGGGGAGTGGAAACGGCGTGCTGATTGAGCGACCGCAAAAAGAAGGGGGCGGAATGCAGGCTGCGCCTCCTGATTGGGCTAGAGGGCCTGGCGGGGCGGGGCGCGGCGCTCATTGTTTGGAGGGCGTGAGGCTGGCGCTGCCGCCGTTGGAGCCGCCACAGGCAGAAGGGCCCGGAAGGGGCCTGCCCAGGTGAGTCAGTTACCGAGCTCCCCACCTTGACCCGCGGCATTGCCCCTGCTTGCGGCGGCAGTGGGGAGCGGGCCCCGTTCGGGGGTGAGGCGGGGGCGGCTGGTGGTTGGGGACCGTGCGGGCTCCTTCCGCCAGGCGCTGGGGTCTCGGCCTGCGGGTCTGCTGGCCTCCCATTGGGCTAGGATGAGCGGGGTGCCAACCCCGCACCCATAGCTAGCTCCCGGCCCGGGGACTCCTCGCCCGCGCGCGGGGTGCGGGTGTCCACGTTGGGCTGGTTTCATTGGGGGCGGCGGGAGGGTCACGCGCAGGCTGTGGTGGCTTCATACGTCCGCCCCGGTCACCTTGTCAGTTACCTCGCAACACCCTTTGGCTGGTTATCAGCTCCGCTGTAAGCCCGTTACTTTAGAAGGTGCGATTTGTGTCCGTGTTGTTTTCTCTATTTTGTTCCTTAGTTGTGTTACTGTAGCGCCGACGAGCCCCAGTCATGGGCCAGGGCCCCGTTCTTCAATGTTCTCTCTTCTGTTTTCCTTGCAGGGGATTGAAGGCTGCAGTCATGGAGGCTATTTATGCTGTTTCGGATCATCAGACAGATCCTAGGTATCTGCTCCTCTGTAGAGAAATTACTTTCATGGAAAGCTTTTGATTTTAATATTTTTTCCTTACGAGGAGTTCAAAGAAAGCACACATCTCTTGATTCTTTGGACTACAAGTAACACAGCTTTATTCTCTCTGCAATGAACGATATGCCATCATGCATGATCTGTATTACAGTAATGCCCGGTGACCCTGATCATGATTGGGGCCCCCTTGTGCAGAGTGCTGCACAAATAGACTTTAAATGGCAGTCTTTTTTCTGAAGATTTTACAATTTAAGGCCCTGTTCCGCAGTCTGATCCATGCAGGTGGGTCTCTGTGCCTCCACAGAGCCTCATCCTTACAGGTCAGCTTTCACGTTTAGGCCCTAAATATTGTAACTAGTGACAGTTCTTTTGTTTAAAATGACTGAGTTTGGTGACCCATTATCTTTGCCCTTAAAGACCAGGACCTGTGTGTGTGTATGTGTGAGTGTGTGCAGGATGGTTCAGGCAGTGTACATTTAACTGCCTGGTCCCCTAACTGTAACTTATGTTTTTAAACAAATACTTAGTGGAAGAATTGGGCTCCGCCATTATTAAATACCCATTGAAAGCTGTGTATGGAGTCCATTTCCTAGTACACAGGTGTGCATGTTACAGAAACCATCACGACTAAAATCCTAGTATCCATCTAAGCAGTGAGGCAAATATTCAATAAAGGTTGAAACTGATTTTTTTTATTATTGTAGTTATAAATTTTTGCTTATTTCTGATCGCTATGGAAGTAGTGAGACTTGAATGTGGCGAGGCCGAGAGCTTGACAAACCAAGATGGGGAGAACTTTCCATGCATAGTGACAGGTAATGGGCAGAAGGGGAGAGAAGACATGAGACGACAAGAGATGAGATGACAAATGACACTACTTGGACAAACATAATTCAGTACTACAGAGGGCCACTTAAGAAAAAACATTAAGATTTTAAAGTTGCCGTGAGTGGGTGGCCTCCCTTAGAAGTAGCACCTCTAAATAAACAATGGGAAACATTGGTGAAAAAGTTTTGCAGTGGTGTGCTGCTACTTTAGTGAACATAGGACCTCAATCTCCAGAGGTCTCAAGCTATTGCCTTTCACCAGGGTGGCGACTGTTCTATTTCTGTCTCTTTTTCCACCTCTTGCTATGTATGGAATGTTCTCCCTATATTGGTTGAGCAATCCACAATCATGTTATTCCAGACGGTTATGGAAGAAATTAATCTGCAGTGCCTATAAGCTAGCAAAAAATATGTACAATAATTAAAAATCAGTTATTCATTCTTCTGGGCTTCCCAGTGCATCCTACCTTCATATAACTCTTTGGTATAGGGAATGTCTAAATTTTATGTCTTGTACAGTGTGAAGTACATTTTACACTTAAAAAAAACCCCAAACATTTTAATTGTGGCGTGCTCCAACTTCTGTCTGGCTCAGTAGTTGCCAGAAACCCACAAAACCCTAAATCAAAAACACTACCTAAATTCCACAGTTGAGCCCCACTTCTGCAAAGATCTATGTGTGGGCTTTACTTTAAGCTCGAGTCAGGGTGGATAAAAATTGATTGTTGATTAATCGCAGTTAACTCGTGATTAACTTTAAAAAATCGCAATTGATCAGTTTTAATTGCTCTGTTAAACAATAGAATACCAATTGATTAAATATTTTTGGATGTTTCTCTACATTTTCAAATATATTGATTTCTATTACAACACAATACAAAGTGTACACTGCTCACTTTATATTATTTTTTATTACAAATATTTGCACTGTAAAAATGATAAAAGAAATAGTATTTTTCAGTTCACCTCATACAAGTACTGTAGTGCAATCTCTATCGTGAAAAAGCAACTTACAAATGTCGGGTTTGTTTGTTTTGTTTGAGTGCAGTTATGTAACAATGCAAAACTTTAGAGCCTACAAGTCCGCTCAGTCCTACTTCTTGTTCAGCCAATCGCTAAGACAAACAAGTTTGTTTACATTATGGGAGATAATGCTGACCACTTCTTATTTACAATGTCACCAGAAAGTGAGACCAGGCATTCGCATGGGATTTTTGTATCTGGCATTGCAAGGTATTTACATGCCAGATATGCTAAACATTCGTATGTCCCTTCATGCTTCGGCCACCATTCCAGAGGACATGCTTCCATGCTGATGACGCTCGTTAATAAAATAATGCGTTAATTAAATTTGTGACTGAACTCCTTCGGGGAGAATTGTATGTCTCCGATTCTGTTTTACCCGCATTTTGCCATATATTTCATGTTATAGTAGTCTCTGATGATTCAGCACATGTTCATTTTAAGAACACTTTCGCTGCAGATTTCACAAAACGCAAAGAAGGTACCAATGTGAAATTTCTAAAGATAGCTACAGCACTCGACCCAAGGTTTTAGAATCTGAAGTACTTCCAAAATTTGAGAGGGTTGAGGTGTGGAGCATGCTTTCAGAAGTCTTAAAAGAGCAAAACTCCCATGCGGAAACTACAGAACCCAAACCACCAAAAAAGAAAATCAACCTTCTCCTAGTGGCATCTGACTCAGAGGATGAAAATGAACATGCATCGGTCTGCACTGCTTTGGATTGTTATTGAGCAGAACGTGTCATCAGCATGGATGCATGTCCTCTGGAATTGCGATTGAAGCATGAAGGAACATATTAATCTTTAAAGCATCTGGCATGTAAATATCTTGCGACACCATCTACAACAGTGCCATGCAAATGCCTGTTCTCACTTTCAGGTGACATTGTGAACAAGAAGCGGGCAGCATTATCTCCTGCAAATGTAACCAAACTTGATTGGCTTGATTTGCTAAACAAGAAATAGGACTGAGTGGATTTGTAGGCTCTAAAGTTTTACATTGTTTTATTTTTAAATGCAGTTATTTTTTATACATAATTCTACATTTGTAAGTTCAACTTTCATGATAAAGAGATTGCAGTACAGTACTCGAAAAATACTATTTATTTTGTTTTTTACAGTGCAAATATTTATGATCAGAAATAAATATAAAGTGAGCAAATATAAGCTGGGTGCTTATGTGTCTAACTCACTTTCTGAAGTGCAGTGTTTGAGTTGTAAACAATACAGGGAACTATTGGTCCTTAATTCAATGACTTTTTTTTTTTTTTTTTTTTTAATTTAATTTAACAAACATTTCTGTGAGCTTGTTGGGCTTTGCGCCTTTTTAAAAAAAGAATCTAAAATGCGGACTTAAATTGACAGCATTCTTTTAATGAGAACCAATCCTTCATCATAACCAGCATGTGAGACGAGTGAGTGGATTGAGGTAGGGCATCAGAATAGAGAAATCTTTCTTATGGCAGCTAAAAGAGTGTGAGGGGGATTTACATGTATTGTTTTGATTAATGTAAAATATTTTAATGAAGAAGTCCTGAGTTGGTCTTTAGTCAAATGTTAGCAGTGGGTTATTAACTGTATTATACGGATTACTAGAAGATTATTTCTGTCAACTTGGAGAAATCTTAAAATAAAATTTGTAAGACTTTGTCAAGAAATTTGAATGACTACAGCTTCTGAACATCTTTTGAGTCCTGTTTGTGGCTGTGAACTTGGAGTTCTGTGGTCACAACACTCACAGTAATACTCTTTCTGTGTAATATGCTGTTTGACTTCAGATATGATGATGTTTCTTTAAATATTCTTCAAAACATGCTGCTTTTTAATGGAGCAAATCCTATGTAAAACTATCAAGGAAACTGGAAAGATGACCTTTTGGCAAGTTTTTTCTTAATCTGAATTTAAAGTGAGCTGAAAATCACTTATTTCCTGGTATNAAATCCTGGCCCTCCTCAGTTCCTAGGGCAGTGTGTGTCAGACCTGGGATGGGGAGAGGGGAAAACCTGTTTGCACTGGCATGCTCTTGAGAATAAAAGCTGTGACCCTCTGTGAAGGTGCTGCCTGTTGGAGCCAGCTAAGGTTACTTAATTAGGGTGAACTGCAAACAAAATGGGGCAGACAAACCCCAAACGCTGGTGGATAGTCCAATACTTAGATTTTTTAAGCCAGCACAAAACAACTTCTATATTACCATACAGGTTACTTAGAAGTTTAAACAACGCAGTTCCCTTAAAGTACCCAGCCTTAGGCCTTCGTCCAGACACACCTGTCAGATATGATGATGATTATTGAGAATTTTATCTCATCATATAAAAGAATAGGTTCTTCCAATCCCAAAGGATTAACCACATACCCAGGTTTAATTATAACTTAGATTTTACCCAAAATACACGCTATAGTTAATTTTTATTAACTAAGCTAAAATTTATTAAAAAAGAAAAGAGAGAGAGTGTTGGTTAAAAGATTAATACACAGACAGACTTGAATTTAATTTTTGAGGTTTAGATACATAGCAGAGGTGAGCCTGTAGTTGCCAAAAGTTCTTTTAGAAATAGTCCATAGGTTATAGTTTAATGTTCATATTTAGGGTGGCTCCAGTCAAAGACTGGGGATTTTAATTCTTATGGCTTAAGGTTCCCCCCTTTTAAAACCAAAGCAAATTTAAGATAATGTATAATTATGTCCCAGGGTTTTTATACATTTCCAGCAGCCTTTTGGCCTAAAAAAACAACAAGCTTAATTTTCCTTCCTCTAAACATTATGGCAATTAGCACAGGGTAATTTATTCATTAAACAGTTTAGCTACAGGTTACTACAACCTTTAAAGAAACATAAACAAGCCTTGTTTGCTGACACCACAAAACCTGAGCAAACATTTACCCTTGAAATTTTTAACAATGCAAACTTGCGTTTTAAAGCTTTATTTATTTACCTATTTTTTTAACCAGTTTTTAAGGTTAGGTTATTTTGTGAGTTAATTAACTCTTTCTGGCCCTGTTATGAGATATTATATTACACTCATAACGTCACACCCTCATGATTTAAGAGGGTCAGATGGTAAAGAGGGTGTCAAAAGTTTGATTATTCAAACAAAGTCCATTAACATTAGGAGAGGAAAAATGCTGCAACGCAGCAGTGCAACAGCAGAGAGAATACTCTTTTGCCAGCCGGGGTGAGTACTAGTTGAAGACAACATGTCTGCCTTCTGGGCAGCTTAGAGATGCTATGGGAGCTTCACTAAAAAGATAAATCTAGATAACTGCCTGTCAGTGACTGAAAAATGTTTTTAATGGAGGATTAATCAGATTTGTACAAAATCTATGAAGTTAAGCATTGAACAAGGTGAGGCATAGTGTNGTGCTCTTGAGAATAAAAGCTGTGACCCTCATGATTTAAGAGGGTCAGATGGTAAAGAGTGTGTCACAAGTTTGATTATTCAAACAAAGTCCATTAACATTAGGAGAGGAAAAATCCTGCAACGCAGCAGTGCAACAGCAGAGAGAATACTCTTTTACCAGCCGGGGTGAGTACTAGTTGAAGACATGTCTGCCTTCTGGGCAGCCTAGAGATGCTATGGGAGCTTCACCAAAAAGATAAATCTAGATAACTGCCTGTCAGTGACAGAAAAATGTTTTTAATGGAAGATTAATCAGATTTGTACAAAATCTATGAAGTTAAGCATTGAACAAGGTGAGGCATAGTGTACAGGGGGCATTGCAGTAGTTCATAGACATGTTCCTTTTCAGTTGACAAGGCTGTACTTTTATTACACCTCCACCCTTTATGGATTTTTCTCAAGTATTCCTGAACCCTTTACAAGGTAGTTCTAAATAGACATTCATTGGTTAAAAATGTATGTTAAAGACTTAAAATGTAACTCTTTCCTAACCATGACTAGGTAGGATTTGGGCCACGCATTATAGCATTCTCACAGACAACTTCAGTCTACAGTCATCTCTCGCCCTTATGTTCTTCACAGACAGCTCACAGTCAAAACTAGACATGCAGCTTCAAGCAAAAATATGTCTAAGAGGCTTATTGCACCTAGATTCTACTATTCTTCCTGTTACTCTAATATTCAAATCTCTTCCTGTTTAGGACATAGGATTGTTTCATTGTAGTAAAATATTGGTTTATTGTTTGAAGTAGTTTATTCAGGACAAAATATTTTATATATTAAAACTTCCTAACTATACCCAAAATATTCTTGTTTATATAATATACATAGAAATCATTGTTAATGTAGGTATTAAACACATTCATTGTTTCTTCCCCCACCTCCCCAGAAATCCCAAACTATTGATGATGGAAAAGGCGCTTCGTCTTGCCTATCGCCATGCTAAACAGAGTGAAAGAAAGTTATTTTCCTGTTTTTTGCTTGGGACTCTTGCAGTGGATGAAGGTAACTATTTTTTTTTTTTTTTTTTTTTTTTTTAAACCTACATGAATGTTTTATTAAATCATTTGTCACTGGCTTGCTTCTTTCTGCATTTCTGGTGATTGAGCAAGCCTCAGTCAGTGAAACTGAACTTGATGGTTTTGGTATGCAAGATGCAGTATATTTCTCCACATCCACTCTTTTTTACCATATTTCTTTCCCCCACCCTCCCAGATGATGAAGGTGTATCACTGACAATAGACCGATTTGATCCCGGTCGAGAAGTAACTGATGGTTCAGGGAAAGTCCCCACAGCACCTCTTCCTGGAGACTTTTTGATTCCATGTACAATTAATGCTTGGGGATCTTCCTCCGGAGATATTATAGTGCACAATTCTGAAGACTTCAATTTAGCTTTTAAGGTAAGCCACTCCTAGCAACTTTCTGATCTCTTAAAACAGTAACACAGAGAGGAGACTAGATGGCTTTCAGTATCTTTCACCTCCCTGCCATTCATCTAAATCCAAACTAGAAGAGCAAAGGCCAGAAGGTTACCATTTAATGGCCTATGTGAAGTGAGCTGTTCTCAGTTCACATCATGATTGTCACCAATAAGCTCCTTCATTGGCAGTCTCAGTAGAAATTCCTAAGACAAGATGAGCATGAAGACAAAACTCCTTTTCGTTCCTAGCTGAAACTCTCTCCCAGAATGGTGGGATAATATGGGAAGAGCTTGCTCTATTGATGGTGCCAAATCATTTTTGTGAATAACTATTTCAGTTTGCAAGGCAATATTCAACACTAAATTCTCTTAAAAGCAAAAGATCTGCAAAGTGCAAAAAAAAAAAAAGGCCAAAAAACCAGACCCTACACCCTCTTTATTGGTTGATTTACAGTGTATAAAGAAAGTAATGCATGATTTTGGGTGGATATTTTGTGTGTGTGTGTGTGTGTGTATATATATATATATATATATAGTGTGTGTGTGTATGTATGTATGTATAGGAACATCAGTTCTTTAGCCCTGGCCCCCAAAAGCCAAAGGGAAGTAAAGAACCCTCTTTGGGTATGTCTAAACAGCAACTAGACATCTGTGGTTGGCCCTTGCCAGCCAACTCAGGCTGCAGGGCTGTTTCATTGCAGTGTAGACTTCTGGGTTCTGGTATCCTTCTACGTTGCAGGGCCCTAGAGCCCAGGCTGCAGCCTGAGCCCTCAAGACTACACTGTAATGTAACCGCCCCGCAGCCTGAGTCAGCTGCCACAGGCCAGCCGTGGGTTTTTCATTGCAATGTAGGCATACCCTTTGTTGCTGGAGAAACAAATAATTACATCACAAGAGACAGCAAGATAAGCTTCAGCTTTCCAAACCTTCAGTTATGATGGGACGGGATATCTAGTTAAACTGATTAGTTTTGCTGTTATGAGAATTGTATTTCAAACTCTGATTTCAACTGAAGTCTGAGAGCTAATCTTAGGTTTCAGTCTGTTAGGATTTTTTTATCCTTCTCTAGTTGGTTCTTCAAGCAAAATGAGTAAGGCAAGCCCTGATGATGATGATTTTTTTTTTTTTCCCTACGGTTAAAAAATAAAGCAGAAAAATACCTCATTCTTTTTTGTATCAAAAGGCATAAGCAATAAAAGTTTCTCTACCGTTCATCTTTAAAGAAATAAATAATAAAGAAAGAAATCAATTAAACTATTCCTGTGCTTGAAATTGAAACACGTGCTTAGGTCTTTATAAGATCAGACCCCAAGACAAGTTTGTATGATTGGTTTAGGATCCAGTTAATTTAAAACAAAAATGTCAGGAATGCTTTGGTAGGGCATGTTGCACCTTGTATTGTTTGTGCAGCCCTTAATACACGAAGTATTGAGAGAGTTATCTAGACTGAAACATTTGAAGTGTTAATGTGTAGAAACAGTATACCAGTAACTACAGATATGGAACGGAAACAAAAAATAAGCTACATAGATAACTTGTGAAGTAATGTGGTAAATTATCAGGAGTATGTGTGTAAACAGGATAACAAATGTAAATCTAGTAGGCTTTACAGCTGAACTAATTTCCTTTTCTACAGATTGTATAAATGGGAGCTGTACATCTTTAAATATTTCAAACCTAGCATAAGCAAACCTCTTCCTTGCCAAACTCTTATGGGAGAGAAGGGATATTTGTTTTTCCCCAAAGGGGATACTTCAGCAAGTATATGCT
The DNA here is from genome assembly GCA_003942145.1 of Platysternon megacephalum. Classification (NCBI taxonomy): domain Eukaryota; kingdom Metazoa; phylum Chordata; order Testudines; family Platysternidae; genus Platysternon; species Platysternon megacephalum. The sequence continues at coordinate 968,787 of QXTE01000276.1, forward strand.
GCTGTTCAAGGAAGCAAAGAATCTCGGGCAGCTAAAAAAATTTTCCTGCTACCCTTGCCTTGTTGACTGTACTTATGGGGTGGCTCTTCATATCTTGAAAAAGCAATTTATGTTCCAGTGAATAATCTCCTTGAGGTTGCGCATCCATTTGTGTTATGAGGGTTTCTTGGATGCAAGCAATTGTCCTATTGCTAGGTTTTTGATAAACTAATTCTTGGACCCTCTGTTTGCCCTTGTGGATTTTTTGTGTGTTCCAATTTAACATAGCTAACGGCGCATTTTCATATATATAATGGATGCATTTCATATCACTATTCACTATGTTCAATACAGTCATGAGCTGTTTGAAGAAGGGGCTGATTCTTGTGTTTAAACAATGCCTGGCACAATGTTGGCCCTGATTCATGACACAGGCACCTAGGCATTACTGTAATATCCTATTGTCATGTATAAATGAGGTGTATAAAGACTAATCTCAGCATTTTTTGCCTCTCCTAGGGACTTCAACACAGTTTGTGCAGTAGAGACTCTTTGGATCTTTCCAGACTGCTCACCATAAGAGTTCACATTGCTTCAACAGAGAACATGGACAATCTAAACTTTGATTTTCACTGGGCAGCTGTTACTATAACAAATACTTTAGAATACACTCCTGTGAGATCTGTCCCAATTATTCCTACGGCCCTGGCAAGAAACTTGAGCGGTCATATGAATATTGCACAGATTCAGGGGACTTATAAATGTGGGTAAGTTCAATGTTAAAACTTTCAGGCACGAAGTGCTGTTCAGTTGAATGTCCTAGGATCAGTTAGGTGGTGCATAGAAATTCTCCCATTAGTGTCAGTGTCTTTATGAGGAAGCAGGAAGTATAAAGAATATTATTTCTGATTTAGCTTTCAGTATCTTGAATTAGAAAGTTTACGCAGTGAGCACAGGGAGCTAGTCCTCCTGGAACAGGAGTCAGGGGACATTCTGCACCATTCTATTCAACTAGAGCTCTTGCTTTTGACTTTAGTAGGGGGAAGATCAGTCTACAGGTGGAAAAAGAAAAACAATTATAGTTGTCAAGTATCAGAGGGGTAGCCGTGTTAGTCTGGATCTGTAAAAGCAGCAAAGAATCCTGTGGCACCTTATAGACTAACAGACGTTTTGCAGCATGAGCTTTCGTGGGTGAATACCCACTTCTAGCTTTAAAAACAGTCTGCAGTTTTTTTTAGATTATCATATCAATATCAGTGCTAGACCCAGAAGTGAAAATCGGGCAATTTCAGTCCGAGCTCACCGATCTTAAACACATTTGTAAGTACTCACAATAAGATAACATTAGAGAATCTTCATTTTTGTCTGATTGTTCTATTGTTAATAGGGTGCACTGGGAACTTCATTTATGATCTACATCCGAAAATAAAGTAGTTTGAGCCTTCAGTGCTGTCAGGATTTTTGTCCTGGATCCTTGACCATTCAAAATGTAGATTATTTTATTTTCCCCTAACCTCCTTCTTTTATAACTTAAAATTTGACACATCTTACTACTTTTCTGGGTTCAGCAGAGCAACCAATATATTAAGCTGACTGTAGTGGCTTCAGTAACAGCTTGGTGGGTTGTTGATAGCTACGAAATAAGCTTGAGAATATCCATTCTTTCCCAAGACATGAGTACTTTTGCCACCCAAAGCCTTCACACAGCATCTTCTGAAAACACACTTCCAGCACAGGATTTTCTTCTTACCTTAAATGTGGTTCTGGACTTCCTCAGTCCTAGAACAAACACTTAGCCTATTATCTTCCAGATACCTTACAATGGACCAAACCCGAAAACTACTTCTGGTGCTGGAATCTGATCCCAAGGCTTATGCTTTGCCATTGGTTGGAATGTAAGTATTTGGCTAGTTTTGTATAATGCCTTTTCCTGATACTAGTATATTTTTGTCATGTACTTGGGTGAGTGTTTAGCGAAGGATATAACAAATCCATTTCTAATGGCAGGTTTTTCCTTTTCCCTTTAGTTGGTTGAGTGGCATCACTCATATCTACAATCCACAGGTCTGGGCCTGCTGTCTGCGTTATTTGTTCAGTTATTCAATTCAAGAAAGGTAAATGACTTAAACTTTATTTGATAAAAGTCTTGTTTGAGCTACTTAACATCAGATGCTATGGAAAACTTGCTTTTGGTTTGATCATGTGCACCCCTTGATGGAATGTTGGCTCTATATAAGTGTAACTGGGTGAAATTGTGTGGCCTGTGCTAGTAAGGAAGTCTGACTAGAAGATGATGTAATGGTCCCTTTTGGCCTTAAAATCTATTAATTACTAATGTTCCTGAATATTAATTTCAGAAAATTGGCAAGTTGGGTCAGTATCTGTCTAATTACTTTTGGGATGGGGGAGAATAGGTGTTAGTTTTTAAAATGGAGGACTACGTCTCCCAGTTCTATTTTCCTGACTTTTAAGGCAGCTGATCTCTTCTCCTTTCCACTCCCCTCCGCAAACAGACATTATTTTAACAGTTCTCGTACTTTTTTTTTTTTTTTTTTTTCTTGTGTACCAGTTTTTGGTTTATCTTCCCCTGTTGTCTACCATTTTTTTTACTCATGTTGTCCTTTCCTGTTCCCACATCCTTCCAAGAACTTCCAGCACTAGAAGTCAATGCTTGTTTTGAAGTCTTAACACTAGCATTAGCTATTTGTCACTGGTAGTGTTTTTTCCCAATCCTTATGGGACAGAGTGCCACTGTGTTCCAGTGGGTTAAAAAATGCACTGCACTACATGATTAAATGCCAAGAATGTAGTTCTGTGACCTGTTTGTACCATTCATTAAAATTAGAATTTATTGGCCCTGAAATTAAACTTGAAAAAACACGGTTTGCCATTATTTGCCCCTGAAGGGACAGTCAGCTTACAAATAGGTACAAAATTTCAGACAGTTCAGATTTATGACAAGTGTTACTTGTAACGGTAATATCTATAATTACTTAAACTGAAAATTTAGAGGAAGATTTTGCTATCCATTTTGCTTACAGTATTTGACTGCACTTCATATAGTGCACTCTTTCTCTGTATAGTCAAGTTAGCAAGGGGGTAAACTGTCTAACCAAAAAGACCTTTAGACATTCAATGGGGGAGAAAAATAACTTAATGTTTTGTTTTTGTTTTAAATCAGGATGTACTGGTTTAAGGGTGCTATATCACTTAATGGAATTTTGAAATTAGCCACATCAAAAAATTTTGACTTTCCCTCTTGATTGTCTTTGCTCACTTCTCAGAAACATAAAGAAATAGCCAACCTGCAAATGAAATTATTTTCACGATATTTGAAAACTAACTTATGAATAAACTGTACCGTTATCCTCAATCTACATTACTTTTTCATTTGTTCTTGATCTTGGGTTTATTTGTTTCAAAAGCTGAATTGGACTTACACATCCAGTGGTCTTCAGCTGTAGAAAATGTTAGTATATTATAGGATTAAGTTATCTTCCCCAAACACTCATTTCAGTATGTTCAATAGAAGAGCTCTACTGAGTATGTAGAAACAATTGAAATACTTTATTTAAAATGGAGGTTCACTGCTTCTTCTTTTAGAAGCAACCTAGCGATCAGTTAAGATGCTACAACATTGGACCTCAAAGCATGGCAGTTCTGTCTTGACATCTGCTCTGTGAATGAGTTCCTCCATTTTTGGATGCTAAGTGATCTAAAATAGTTTTTTTTAAAAAGCCCACAGTCTCCATACTGTTCTCTCCATATACAGCATCAGTGAAAGGTCTAACTGTTTTTGTATGCAGTTCCATACAGAACTCAGCTAAAAATGAGTATTGACATGTATCATCTTGATTAGCCAGATGTTCCTCATTTTTCAGTGAACCATACAGGAAGTTTAGTTGACCAAGTGGATTTTTCATGTTTCTAAAATACATAAAACATTTTAAATGAATGATTTTTCTTTTATCTAGGGTTCTTTCAGAGTCTGGAAGTTTCCTTATTGTTCTCTATTCGCTGACCCACAAGGAACCAGAGTTTTATGAGTGCCTTCCTTGCATTGGGCAAACTGAACTAGGGTTTCAGCTACTAACAAGTAAAGAAACATTACATCTCTTCAAAGTAAGTGGCTTGGTTGACTAATACATCTTCAAAGTTATGTTGTAGTATTTTGATAATTAAAAGCTACATTGTAGCATAAAGTTAGAAATTACTAATGTGACTTGCACAAATATAGTGTTAGCATAGCTCTAAATCTAGGTTTATTACAGTAATTACTCTAATTAATTTCCTAAGTTGAGAGAGACTTAAAACCCAAGATGTCTTCCAAAGTCAGCAATTGTTTGTAACTATCTAATCATAGCAAGTGCTAAAAAGCATTCTGCATATGGACAAACACCAAGAAGTTAAACTTGTCGTGGCACATCCCCCTCCTTATGTATGGTCAACAAAACTCTGGGACGTAACAGATTTAGAAGGACTATGAGCAATGTTATGCCACTAGTTTGTCTGTCCCATGTACACTGTGTAGGTGGAAGAACAATCCTGGCTGCTGCATGATAGTTCTGGAAGGAGTAGTAAATTGTGTTGTCCCACCCCTTTCCATTTTCTAGGAACTGAGCAAAAAGGGGAAAATGTCACGAAAAGTGACTGGTTTGTGGCTTTCTTGCTGTTTTTAAGAGTGCAACTGCTATATAAGTACATGAGAGACACGGTGGGTGCAGTAATATCTTCTGTTGGACAGCTTCTGTTAGCGAGAGAGACAAGCTTTTGAGGTCGGTCCAGAAGCTGATCCAATAAGATACCGCCTCACCCACCTTGTCTCTCTAATATCCTGGGACCAACACGGCTACAACAACACTGCATACAACAATATAAGTATATCTTCATTGTACTATTTTCAAAGAAATTTAAATTGCATCAGTAGTATCTAACCTTTTCAGCCTGAGGTCCAGAAAGGTTAAGGGGCCATAGTCAATACCTTAACTCTTCCCTGGGCTCAGGCAGAGCCAGTCAAGCTCCTGGCCTGCTCAAAGTAGGGCTCCTACATCCTGGCAGGGAAGTAGGTAGAGGAACAGCCTGAGTTACTGTCTGCTGCAATGCTGAAGGCTGCCAGGAGGGGAATTGCTGAGCAGCTACAACAAGGAAGGGACAGCAGCTGCTCACTATTCATGGTTCACACCAGATCTGCTTCTAGAGCTGCAGGGGAAGCAATGGGAGACAGGTGGGAGGCATCGTTACTGACTCCCTGTAGTGATGAGCCTGATTCATACACTTGAGTGGCAGATTTGCAGGGCATTTTACAGGGAACGTATCTTTTAATTGCTAACCAAATACAAACATTCTTCTGTTTTTGATAGCCATTATATAGCACATTGGGGCAGCAGGTTGGATGCCACTGACTTGCTTCAAATTTCATTAATGCAACCCATTATTTAATTTCAGAATGTTGAACCTTCAGACAAGCACCCTATTCAATTTGAGCTGAATGCAGAAAAACAAAATGCAGAAACTGAGTTATTCAGCAAAGTTTCCATGAATCTTTCCATTAGAAGGTGAAGAATCAATCTCAATATCTCTCTCTCTAGTGTCATATTTACACATAGTCTATTTCCAGCATCTGTTATTGGGTGAAGTTCTTTAACCTGTGTTATGCAGGTCAGGCTAGATGGTCATAAAATGGTCTTATCTGTCCATAGTCTATTAATTATGGATCACTTGCACCTTACCTAACTTAATGGCTTTTCATGTAATAAGGTCTACAAGTTGACCATATGTTTCTAGAGAAACTCCTGCATGTACCTATACTAGATATATTCTTGGCATTAAAGGCTTTTACACACTTAAGTGGATGTTTCCTAAAATATGGATCTCATCTAGTGTGCTGTATGACACTTAGTGTTGGTGAGTTCCAGTTGTCCAAGGAGGAAATCTGTAACAGAAAACTGGTTGTATTCGTAAAATGCCTTTTTCCTTCTTATTTGTCAAAGCTGTGAGATGTGCATAGTAGGAATCTTGGATTTTATAAATCTAGCTTGCCATCAAAGCTTGTAGCTAACAATAAGATGGCCTTTATTCTGCTTAAAGCCATGTTATATATTTTTTCCTCAACTCTTTCTTCCCTATCGGTGTCTTACAGTGGGCCTGATAAATCAGTGCCTTGGCTTAAAATGTCATCCGAAATACTTGTATCTGTCAAAGATTCTTTGACTAAAAACTGGATGATAATCCAGAAAGGGATATTTATTTTTTCCACATTTTTTGTGATCCTTAGATCTCTTTTTGCCATCTTCCTAGCCAGTCAGAGGAGAGAGGTTTATCAGTGGTTCTTCCAAACTGGTAACAGTACTGCTCTGTAGATCTCCTGGTATGGACCACAAGTGAGAAATAGATAATGTTGTCAGGATTCATGCACTCTGTCAATCCTATCATGTTAAAATAGAAGTTACACAAGGGTCTCTTATTTTTTAGTCCTCTTCAAGGCTCTTCCCCCAGCAAATTGTCAGTAAGTGATCATGACTCAGGTGTGGAAGATGAAGATTTATCTCCAAGACCAATTCCAAGTCCTCATCCAGTGAGTCAACAGGTAACTTCAGTTTTTCTATACTGCCTCTCATCCAGGGATTCTGGGCATTTTTAAACATTATAGATGACTATTTCCTAACTCAAAAAGTGTGGCAGGGAACACAGGGGAATTATATATTTGACCATTATATTATATATTATATTTTATATTATATATTATATTTCTAACAGATAAAGCGGAAGTGATCTGAGAACTAAAAATTAATGGTAGCTTGGGTTTAAGTGATCATGACTTTATTCTGTTTGTACAATACAAATGCTATCAAGTCCAGACCAGTGATATATAAACTTGGTACTTTACTAGGGACAGTTTTACAAAGCTGAAAACAATTATGAGCCAGATCAGCTGGGAAAAATAACTTAATCAGAAAAATGTGAATAATAATTGGGAATCATGTAAGAACATCTTACAAGATGCCCAAAAAGCCACAATCACACAAATGAGGAAGAAGACCATGCTGTTTTAAAAAACTACCTGGTTTAGAGGAGAAATGAAGATAACTAAAAAAGATGGAAGGAGAAGTTGATAGTTATGAATATAAATCAGAAGTTAGGAATTGTAGAAAATAAGGGAAGCAAAGGGAGATGAGAAACTTACGGCCAGCAGAGTTAAGAATAGTGAGGAGGAGTGGTTTTTTGTTTTGTTTTTTTTGTTAATATATCCGGCAAAAAAGAATCCCAACAATGGTATTGGCCTATTACTAGATAGAAATGGTAGAATTATCAATAACAATGCAAAAAAGGCAGAAGTGTTCAATAAATGTTTCTGTTCTGTGTTTGGGGGAAAAACGGATGATATAGTCTCGTCGTATTGTGGTAACACACTTTCCATTCCACTAGGATCTCTGGAGGCTAATGAAATTAAAGTTAGATATTTTAAATCAGCAAGTCCAGATAACCTGCTCTTTTAAAACTGTTGGAGGCAAATTGAGGAGCTTGCTGGATCATTAATGTTGATTTTTCAATAAGTCTTGGAGCACTGGGGAAGTTCTGGAGGAAAGTTAATGTTGTACACATTTTTTAAAAGGGTAAACAGATGTGCTCTAGGAATTACTTTGGGGAAGTTCTATGGCCTGTTATACATGTTAGACTAGGTGATCGCAATGATACCTTCTGGCCTTGGTATCTGATCTCAAAGTGCTTTGACAAACACAAAGTTTCACCACACCTTGGGGGAGGTAGACATGACTTCTAAGCTATCTACTTGGTAGCAGAACTGGAGGACCCAAGAATCTTGACTCCAAGTTCAGTCTAATCCTTATTGCTGGTAATATAGTTCCGTCCGATGAAAAGCTGTAAAGTGCATTAGCACTTGTGAATAGAAACTCTGGTGTTAGACTTGAACCTGCAGTCTTATAACCTGCAGGGTAAAGCCAGCTGAACCATACTTGCCCTAGAGTTGTTAGGGAACAGCAGTATCTTCTCCCTTTTGGCAAGGGGAGAGGCAGCAGAAAAACTGACTAAACAGTACATTTCTGGGTGGGAAGATATGAAGGTCCCCTGTCTAACAGGAACACCTGTTTTTTTCCTCTAAATTCTATTCTGTGCTCTGAAAGCTTTTGAATGGGTGCATTTTATAAACTTAAATACCCAGAAATCAGTAAATACCTAGTCATTCTAGACTTAAGTACACTAACTTAAAATATCCACGCTAGGGATTTTTTAGCTGCCTGGGCTGGGAGTACTGTGAAGGGCACACTCCATCCTGAAAGGGAAGGACCATGCTACTCGAGCAGTCTTGCGGCTGTTTCTCTCCCAAACACCCATCCCCCAGAGTAACACATTGACTCTGTTAGACACAACATCCGGGCCTCAGTGGCAGGAATTTTGCTTCAGAACAGGGCTTTTACGGGATTCCTATCTTCCCACTCTTGGCTCCCTATTGCCTTGAGCGGGTGGGGAAGAAGTCTTATTGACCTGAAGCAACATTTTTATCTGTCCCATATTTATTTTGGCTAGGAGTTGCAGAGAAGTTGTGCTTTTAGAAACGTAGATCAGATAAGGTGACATGATGGTTCCCAAGCTCGCTTGACTTCACTCTTATAACTGTCTCCTATCCAGGTTACTAAGATCCATCCTTCGGTTCCTGAACTCTCCCTTGTCTTTGATGGCAGCTTCATGGAACCAAAACCAATGTCTCAGCCTATGGAGACCATGAATAACAAAAATCAACCACTGCTGGTACCTCAGCCTAATAAAAAGACCTATTCAACAGGACCATTATACCAAAATCAATGCTTTGATAACAATAAACAAAGCTTCAGCACCCATGCTAGACATTCTTCATTGAGAAGGTTACCGAGCCAATTAAACCAGATAACTCCAACTTTAAAACCTTGCAGAGGAAAGCAGCTGCCACTACAGCAACAGACTAATTGTAGGAGAGTTGGCCTTCAAACAAGAAAGAGTTCTGGATCTTCTTCCTCTTCTTCATCCCCTTCCCCTTCAACACCTCGCAGTGGGCCCTCTCCTGATACATCTGTGCATCAACCCAGGATGCCATCTGAAAGACTTGCATCAAATCCTGATAGAGCCACACAAAGAAAAGGGGAACCTTCAGCAACGAGACCCTCAACATCTAATTCTAATCAGCCTCCTGGTGCCACACAGCCTGTCCAGTACAACTTTGCTTTTTCACACCAGAACTCAAGAAGACCAACAGAACTGCAGATGCCTGTCCCTCAAGTGCCATCTTGCTGTCCAGCCAGTGTATGTAGTTGTCCACTTCATGGACATATCCAATACAGTTCAACAAATGCTTGGCAAGGACTGGTTAAAATGGGCACCAATCATGCAGAAATCCAATCTGATGTTCCTCAAGAGAGCGCATATTCAGTTTTCCATCAAAATGTCACTTGTCCAAATATTTGCTGTAGTCCAATACATACCCCAAGTAGTTCTGTAACTCATGGGTACAATGGGAAAATGGGGAATTGTTCTCCCCTTGGTAGCAGCTTATCACCTGGGTCAAGACTTTCTTCACATCCAAGCCCTTGCCATCTCCAATCTTGTGCAGCACATTCAACATGCACACATGCACCTGCCCCCAAAATGGGATCAGATAATGGAATGATGGGATTATCTCCAGATGCTTACAGGATTCTTACAGAACAAGACAGGCAGCTGAAATTACTTCAAGCTCAGGTTTGTTTGGGAGGTTTTCTCCTCTGCCCTCTTACTGATAAATACACTCTGGTAAATATGTTCTAAAAATAATACTAATAGCTATAACCAAGTTATTTTAATCTTTTTGGTTGGAATAAGGGATCCTGTCAAATTGGGACCCAATTCTCTAAGTAGGCAGCTCTACTACTGATTGGTCTCTGTTAAAGCAAATTGAAAGCAAATTCATTTGATTTTTCTAATTAGATTATTTTGGAATTACAGTCAACACAGGTAAATATTTGCTCTGCTTTCAGTAAACTGTTTTGTATTACTAGGAGATAGCTGTCTCTACCCATCCAGAAAGTAAACTGCACAGTTTAATGAGCCATGAACTAGTTTGGAATTAATATAAATATATGGTGAAAGCACTGTGCATTCTAATGTGTTTTCTTCCCCCATAACCAAATTTGCAACTTAATAGCTTGTGTGACCTTTTTTGAGAAGCACGAATACCTCCATTGTTTGCAACATGCTGTTGAGATTCAGCAGGGTCAAAGCACCGGGGTTGGAAGTGTGCTTTTCTTTCGGTTGTCCCATGGAATTCCATTCAGGATAAATTAAGTTGCCATTTCCCTTCTATCACTTGCATTCCTCTAGAATGTTCTTGTTCAGCTACCATTTTGGCAGGCTGACAATTTTCCAAAGAGCCAGGCTGCTTCTAGAGCAGCTGTAGCAACAGGAGGTGGAGCCAAGACAGGCTCCCTTCCTCCCCCACCTCCTGATTATACCCCCTTCACCCACCATGGACTTAGCATGAGGTACCAATGGCCCATTCTCTTCCTCAGCCTGGCCTCCAGGATGATAGCCTTCTCCTTCTGCAAGCTAGTGTAGTTCAAGTGTCAAGTTGAAGGTTCAGGGTTCAAACCCAGTGGATGATGCAAGAGGAAAGTGGAAGGACTGTAGTAATAACAGAACTTACCTGCTTTGGTTTTTTTTAAAAGAACAAACTAGGAAATGACATTGAAAGAATATTATTTAGGTTGCAAAGATAAGCACTCCAAGGTTGATGCTAGATTTTTGCTTGCACATGAAACCTTAAGTCTGCCCCCTTATGCATATGCATTATGACACAGTATTTAATTACATGATCATGTACTGTTTTTCCACAGTACCCCGGCCTCCTTTAGTGAACAGGATGGATGCAGAAGGCGTAAATCTGGCTTTTCCAAGCTTTCATGTACTTAGCTTTGCAACCTAAACCATGTTTTTTAACATGTTGGGAAGGGGGAGCTATACAAAAGAGGCTAATGGTGGGGGCTTCAAACGGGCATAGTGCAAATAGGTACATAAAAGCTTTTTGGTGTAGTTCTGCCAGTATGACCTTCATTTGCCTGCTATTCCAAGCTGAAAATAGACCCTATAAATCATGCCAAACTCTCAGACGGTAACTAAAATACCATTAAACTTGTATTGTAACATAATCAGAATTTGAATCCAGATCTTCAGTAATGAAAGTCTAGTATGGTAACTCGCTGTCAACTGGCGTCCTGAATTTATTATACTTGCAGTGCAAGTGATACTCTCCTGATAACTGTTCCAGATCCAGCGTTTGTTGGAAGCACAAACTCTTCAACCTTGTTCTACTAAAAGTACTATAGGTAACAATGCCCTACAGTCTGAGAAGCAGTTGGAATTTGTTGCCATGGAAACACAATCTTCCCAAGGTTTACACATGAGAAAAAGTGTGAGCATTGCTGTAAGCACAGGTAACACCTTTTTTTTTTATTCCTTTTCAGAATGACAATGATATAAACCTGTTCTTAATATTGCTTCGACTTGTGCCTGATTTTCAGAAGTGCTGAGCACCCACCCCTCTAGTCATAGTCAATCCGTTGTTAGGGGCTAAGCACCTCAGAAAATCAGGCCCGTCTTTTGGGAATTGTCATGCAAGGTCAGACAGGAGTTCTTGACAAGGAGATGAAGGCTATGCATTCAACCCAAGACTCAGTTTTGTATTCAACCCATCACTCAGTCACAATAACTTTGGTCCCTTTCTCTATATGCAAAATGATGTACATACTCTTGCTTTAGGTGTAATAGTTCTAATCCTGTATGGCATACTATCAAATATTTATCCAGGACAACTTTAAGGTTCTCCATTTTTTCCCCAATACTATATGCTAGGTATTGATGTCATATCTTTCTTCGGGGAAATTGACTCCCTTTAATGTCAGTGAGTCACACAACTGAAGCCAGTAGGCCATGAACTAATGTATCTATCTGGTCCTATTAACCTTTATTACAAGGTTGTGGCTGTTTGGAGGGGGGAGATAACTCCGCAGTCTTACAGATGGGCACATCCCTTTCTTCAAAAGTGAATTTAGAGATATGCAAGACTAATTGTATTCCTATCTAGTTTCATTTGTTAAATAAAATGCTGCATTTATTTGCTATTGTACATAAAGTAACACTTTAAAATTGAAGAACAATGTTCATTTTTGCAATTATTTCATTAACTAAAGGCAACTTCCTCAGATTTTTATTTTTTTTCTGAATGGTGTTTTAGAACTTGTCATTTTAAAAACAAAAACACAAAAAACCCTAGTGAAAATAAAACCAAACACAGCAATGGCCTTTATTTCTGTATAACTGTAGAGAATAAATGTATTGGAAAACAAATGACCTTTTCGAAATTTAAAATCACAAACTGCATTAATTTTCCTCTGCTAGGTGCTAGCTTATTTTGGAATGCACCATGTGAAAAGCAAGAAGACTCTGTGTGTCCAGTTAAACAAGATGACACAGAAATATCTAAAGAAGATATAAGCATTTCTATTAACACTGAGCAAGATACAAGTAATACAAGTATTGCCTCCTCATTAAAGGCTGTTGACATACCCAGCTTTGTAGAAAGTTGCCATGTTGCAGAAGAAGGAACTAACCAGGCTGCACTCAGGTAAATATTTGATTTGAAAAATCTTGTTTGTGGGTTGATCGTACTTGTTCACTGTTTAGTTCACTCGCCGTTTAAGTAATGTCATGTAGAAGCAACTGACTTTTTTACAGAACTTCGTCGGTTGGCATCTGACTTAACTAAATGTTCTGTATAATTCCTTTTGCCTTTAATCCCGTCTCCAAAATCACTTGTGCAGATGTACCAAATATAGTTGCCCTTGGCAGTCGGGCACCTTTGATGGCAGCTGTAGCTGATGGCAGCAAAACCCCCCTAGGTAACTTTTTTTTTTTTAAATTGCAGAGATCTTCCAAGCAATATTCTCATCCTCCCCTTAAATCACAAGGGGAAACACTGCTATACTTATCATTTTCCTACATGAGTTCTCCACTGCCAGCGTTAAAATTGCCTACGGTTCTCAGGGGCTGATTTATCCACAGGACTAGAGGGTTGAAGGTCATATGACTTGGTTATATCCCTGGATTCTTCTGTGTTTCACACCTAATCACTGACTTTTTTTCCTTGTTCTCACTGTACTAAGTCAAAATATAGAATCTATTAATGTGGCACTAGAATAAGCCATTTCGATTACTTTTAAACCTCCATTCACAATTTTACAATGATGTTAAGAAAATTTAACTCAAAGCACTTCCAGTATTAGAATGAGATTAGAGTTTTCCATGCATAGATATTCTCAATCTTTCTTTTCCCTTGATAAAGAATCAAGTGTTTTCATTTTCAGATAGCTACATAAATATAAAATCCTGATCCAGTACGTTTCACAGGTGTAAAAAGCTAAGTGAAGACAGGCCATTCAGGTCAGATTAAATTAGATGTCTAAAAATAGTCATACGGGAAAAAGGTTAGTCATTAAACTGATAAACTATGGATTTCTAACTAACTTGGGGCTCTGAATTAGAATTGGGGAAGTAGCATACGCATGTAGTTTTAGTTAATGTGAGCATTGGCTCAATCAGTCCTTTTCTAACATGGCTGGTTTTAGAGAGAACTCTCTCGAGCACTGTTTTCTAACTTGGCTTTATACACATGTGAAGTATTTTGATGATTTCTTCATAGGAAGAATGCACAGTAGCATTGGGTTTTACCTGTTTGTTTTTGCTGGGGATAATTAATTGCTTCTCCTTGCAGTAATTGATAACCTGCATTGACTATCTGGCACAGCACATGATTTAAATCTTATCTCTTTCAACATACACTGTTGATTGGTTTGGGTTCCGATATTTCCGCTATCGTTCATGTTTGTTTCTGGGGGTCACCCAGAGATCTATCTGGGACCCCAGCATTATCATTCCTTCTGGCCTCAACTGTTACACATTTGTAGATAACACCCAGATACAGTGGTTTCCCCATGCACTGTGATAGTTCACTGTGGCATATCTGCTTTTCTGATGTGTGAAGACTTGGAATCAGATTCTTCCCTGAAGCTCCTATTCATGTCACTAACAGTGAAATTTTTCAGTCTGGACTTCACTTATCTTATTGTAGAAACCAGTTGAGTGCGTAGCACTGTGAACATACCATCCTTTTAGCCAGGTTGATATTTTCTCTAAAACTAAAGTGTGTGAAAATATCGGTATGTGTTTACAGTGAAACACAGTAACAATACTTGTCACTAATATTTGTGTTAATGACTTTGTGTTGAACTTAAAAGCAAAACAAACAAAAAAGAGTCTTAAGGGCTTTGAAGAAGCAATAAAATGCTGACATTTTGAAAACTTGGATGCAGCAGGTGAAACAGATTAAGGCCAGAGGGGGGATCCTTAGTTCATCTAGCCTGATCTCCTGTGTAACACAGGCAACACAATGTCATCATGATGAAAGTATATCTATCAGACAAACATTCAGTCTTGCTTTGAAGACTTACTCCTGGGGGAATTCTGCATCACTGCATGTGCGCAGAATTCTTGTCCTCTGCAGATTTCTTTGCTTCCCTGCAGAAAAATGGCTTCTGACAGGGAAGCAAAAAGAAGCCGCAAGAGCAGTCACACTCCATCCCCGGCATTGCAGGCAGGTCAGCTCAGGTGCCTGGAGCAGCCGGTAGAGATGTAAATCACCGCTGGGGAGAGGGAGGCTGGGCAGTTGAGAGAGAGAGACACACTGTCCCTCTTGCTCACTATTGCAGCACGTTCGGTGTGGAGGGGCAGGGTTTTGGGGTGTTTCTGAGGAGTGGGGCAGGCTCTGTCCCGTCAGGCAGAGCAGAATGTATCAGTCTGCCTGCTTAGTGAATTGTTCCCATTTTCTTTGTGAATTCCCCCCACGAGTATAAAATAGGTGTAAAAGTTAAGGCTCCTTTACATTGCCAGAGTGGTGTAAAGGACAGTGGCCTTATAAATGCTTATGGTGCTTTAGTGATTAGACCTGGTCTAAATTTTTGGACTGAAAAAATTTCCTATCAAAATGTGCTGCATGAACTCTTTGCTACTGACCTTTCTGGAGCTGGTCAGTAGCCAATATAAATTGTGAGTTTCATTCCCCAGGCCTCACTTGCTCTTCAGTTGCCTATGATGTAACACTGAGCATATGGCTGCATTTATTTGTTGACTAATAACGAGAGAAAAAGGGTCAAACCTAGCTACATTACTGTTAGGCAAGGGGGGTTGGGGATTTTCTCCAGTGCTCCCAGCTCCCATTCTCCGTCCATTGTACTGTAGTTTAAATAAATTACCAAAATAATTGAAACCAGCATGATTATATTGCATTATTTTGACAAAATGTGCAGAATTTTAAAATATTGTGTGCAGAATTTTTAATTTTGGGGGCAGAATTTCCCCAGGTTTAGAGAATTCAAGAGACAGACAACCCACCACTTCCCTTGGTGTCTTGTTCCAATTGTTAATCACCTTTGCTGTTTTAAGAATTTGTGCCTTATTTCCAGTTTGAAGTTGTCTTGCTTTACTTTCTAGCTGTTGGTTCTTGTGCCCTTCCATTTGGTAGATTAGTAACCAGTATATCCTCCCCATGAAGGTACTTGTATACTATAATCAAGTCAACTCTTGATCTTCTTTTTGATAAGTTAAACAGAGCTCCTTCAACCTCTCTGTAAAGTACTTTTTTCCAGCCCTTGAATCATTTTTGTAGCTCTTTGCTGCACCCACTCCAGTCTTTTCGACATCCTGGAGAACAGTTAGAGAAATTGAGAGAGATAATTTTCCAAGATTTAGATTCATAAGTTACTTTCAAACAAAGTAAAAAATCAATGGTGTATTAACTCATTGTTCTGTCTCCTTCAGAAATAAGCCAGTTTCCCCAGCATGTGCTCCGAATTCACTGTTGGAAGAAAGTGTTAGCATGTGTTTACAGACAGGACCCACGGAGGGAGCTAACTACCACATGGTGGCACCAAATGAACCAAAAGCTGAGCATGCTGGTCCATCGCTGCCTAGACACCCATCCGATGATCAAAAGCTTTACCAGGATATATTGGTAAAAGTATTTTAACACAAACCCTTTAATATCTGGCAGTCTTGCATATCTTACAATTATTTGCCACTTGTCCTTCATAGTGTGTTCTCATAACCAGAATAGGCTCCATGCAATACACTACTGTGGCTTTCACATGGCTGAAACTGTGTACGGTTGTCACATGCATCTCATCTCTTCTCCGTGTTTTCTGCAGTGCAAAAGAGAGGCAAGCTTGTGACTTGCTTTTCTTGGAGGTTTAAATACTCATTCTGCCCTTCACTCCCTTCTATGCATAAATGTTGTATTTTATTTTTGCACACCACTTAATACACAACATTTAGTGATACCAATAGTTAACTTATTCTGACAAACAAGTCAAATTATTTTCAGATCTAGCTGTATGGTAGTTTGATTTGGAGTGAATATGCCATAGATAACACAACAGGATTCTGTAGTAAACTCCTGTCATGTTCCTGTGCCCCTGACTAGTTGGTCCACGTGTGCTTATGCTTTTTCCCCTATGTAGGGTCAAGTAAACCACTTCTTAAAGTCATCCTCTGAAGAAAGTGATCCTCCATCTACAAAACAAACAATGGTCGACAATGATGGTACCACATGTCGGAATATTAATGACCCAAAGGAAAGGAGTTCAGTATCTGACCCAGGCCTGAGAGATAAAGAGAGGGTGATTAGTGCAACCCTTAAGCAATTAAGGAACCTTGGAGTGAAAATTGAATCACCTGACAAAATGAAGAAAAATGCACACAAAGTAGAGAATGCCAGGTAAAGTGTTAGCCTTCACTCTTCGTTCTCTTCAGATAGAAAGACAAACAGGGACCAAGAGGCCCCAGCGAGCAAGTAGTGATGCAGAAAAGGCCTAAACCATGTTTTTGATACTCGTGCACAGGGAACATAAGCTTAGTCTGACCTTTTCAGCCTAGTTCATGCTAGGCACTACTAAAGCTGTTAGAAGAGAATGGTGGGGAAAGCTGGACTCCATCCAGATATTTACACAGGCACTAGATACAGGATAGCCCCTTAATTTTTCTTTTTAAAAAAAGAAAAAGAAGCAGTTCTCAAACTTGGGTTGGGCAGTGCGACTAGCTAGCCAGTGTTCCTGCTATCACAGGTTAAAAAAACACATTGTTCTTTAAGGAGTGGTGTTTGCTGCTAGATATATCCCAGTACAAAACTCTGAGGATTGCTAGAGGCTTTCTTAACCAACGAAACTTTTAAAGTAAAATCAAGCATCTCTGTATGCTGTGTGGCTGTTTCAAGCCCTCCTTTGTCTTGTATTTCACTGGTGTAAGATTAGTTGTCATCAAACTTGTGCATGAGACCAAAACTGGAGGTACAGCAAACACATGAGATGAGGACAGAACCAATCAATAAAGTAATATGGAGAGCTTAGAGCAGTGGGGAACTGGAGGCAATGAGAAGAGGTACAGGCCTGAACCCATGGAGAGGACATAGATTAAAAATGGAGGGTGGGAAGATAAAGGTTACCAAGGAGCCAACCCAGACAGCATTAAAGCAAGCTTTGTTTTCATCTTTATGCGTCCTTAATGTGACCATGTTTCTTTATTCATGTAAACTAAGAGTTCTGGCTGCTGCAAAGAAGGTATAGTGGCAGGCAGGCAGGGGGGATATGTCTGTCTCAAGAACTTCTCCCCAGTAGGAAAAAGTTTGAGAATTGTTCTAACTTGCATTGCAGCAGGTGCTTTTACCAAAGTTTAAGACAGCCTGTATTACTGGCTGTATCAAACTTTCCCCACCATCACTCTCAAGCTTGTGTTCTGTTAATATGTTCCATTAACATGCTAATAAGTGTGAAACTATAAAACAAACTAGAGGTCTCCTTTCTTGATATACCTCTTACACACACACAAATTAAAAAAAAATCCTCCCTCCTTCTGTCATCTTTGTGGCTGATGGGCGAGATCTTCTTTCACAATTGTCTGCATCACAGTAGGGAACAAGCTGAGAACAAGGCCCCTCCTGCTTATTTTTTGGTGCTCTATTTTTTGAGCCAAAAAATGTTCTCACAAGTCCAACTTTCTACACGTATCACTGGAGTACATAGATGCCTTCAATCTCTTAATATTGGGGAAACTGGATTTATTAATCTGAAGCACATAGCCTGTAATAGATGAAGTAATGAGCACCAGTATCTTGGAGCTTGTCTTGACTGTGTATTTTTAGGAATAGACATTACAAGAGTTTAGTGGAGCAAGGACAGGAAAGAGTGAACTTCCTTCACATACTGAAAGAGCTCTCAAAAAACTATATCCTTCCCAGTAACAATAAGTCTCTTAACTTTTTCTTTTCAGGCTTTTGGAAATGGGTATATTGGAAAAATCTCTAGATGTCCTGGCATTATTTTGCCATAGAGACAAAAAAGCAATCCTTAACCAGTTACTGGTTTACAACAGAGGCTGTCTTCCATCTGGATAAAAATATTGGGCTACATGGCAGTATATAAATAATAGCCAGCTCTCACATAGCGCTTTTCACCAGTAGATCTCAAAGCAATCACGAAAGAGTCCAATATGATCCCCATTTTATAGGTGGGGAAACTGAGACACAGAAGTGCTGTAACTTGTCCAAAGTCACCCAGCAGGTCAGTGACCAAGCTGGGAATAGAACCGAGGTCTTCCGAGTCCCAGGCCCGTGCTCTAACCACTAGGACACATTGCATCTCTGGGCAGGGATCAACTAACTATTAATTAGTTTCTGGGTGGCATATTGAACTGTTGGTCTTAACTTACAAAGCCCTAAAGCCTGCCTGAGGCTTCCTGTCACCATGTTACACTACCGAAGTTGTGATCAGCATTGGATCAGGGATGATTATTCTCAATCCCCTAGTGCAGTGTTTCCCAAACTTGGGACGCCGCTTGTGTAGGGAAAGCCCCTAGCGGGCCGGGCCAGTTTGTTTACCTGCCGCGTCCGCAGGTCCAGCCGATTGCGGCTCCTGCAGACCGAGGGACGTACTGGCCGCCGCTTCCAGCAGCCCCCATTGGCCCGGAGCAGCAAACCGCGGCCAGTGGGAGCCGCGATCGGCCGGACCTGCGGACGCAGCAGGTAAACAAACCGGCCCAGCCCGCCAGGGGCTTTCCCTACACAAGGGGCATCCCAAGTTTGGGAAACACTGCTCTAGTGGATCTTTTTCTGTAATGTAGATACCATTAGGTAAGACACACAATCTTACTATGTGAGGTGTGTGTTAGTTATGTGAACAAATAGCCTGCTTAAAAGCCAGATATTTCTGCGAGTTTAGGAGGGGGGGAATACACTTCACTCTGTTGGTATTCTGAAATGACATGCACACAGTATAAAGCTAAATTAACTTAATTTTCGGTGCTTTGTGTTTTAGCGTATTGGCCTGCATAAATCCTGAAGCAGTGGTCCCTGGACTAAACTACATGTCATTTGTTAATGTCGGCATGAGTGGGTTAACTCCCGATGGAGTTGATCTGAGTATGGAGGCAAATGCAATAGCACTCAAGTATCTAAGTGAAAGTCAACTGACGCAGCTTTCTCTCCGTCACACAAGTGAAAAAAAACCTGAAGATTCATCTTTCCAAAACCTTTTACATGCAAATATGGACAAGAGCATGATGGGTCTTAGTGTAATTTCACCAAACAATATGTCCTTTGCAACCAAGAAGTACATGAAAAGATATGGGCTCCTACAAAGCAGTGACAATAGTGAAGATGAAGAGGAGCTGCAAACTCAGAACTGCAGCATCTCTAGTATTAGCAAGAATGAAGATGTGTTAGAGACTAACTTTAAGCCCATGTTGGAGGGCTTTAACTTCTGGAAAGAATCTTCTGAAGGAGTTTGTGAAAGATTATCCATTAACCTGAAACCTTACAAGGAGTCAACTGGAAGTTGTTCTCTGTCAGAATCTGATGGTCCTGTATTGAGAAATATTACAAATGAGATCTTTCCTCCAAAAATACTACATCAGCCACATGAGAATTCACAGCAGATTCTGAAGGATTTAAAGCCAAAAACCAAACTTGTAGCTGGGAAAGTAGAGTTCACTCAGCAACCTGACAGGGAGAACCTAGGAAATGTTCGGATCTTCTCTGAAAATCTACAAACTCCCACGCTTGCGACATTAAATCAGGCAGACAGCATGAGTTCAGTTGGTACCTTTCTCGATGTAAAACACCTCAGACAGTTGCCAAAGTTGTTCTGAACCTTTTTTTTGGGGGGGGGGCAGACTGGCAACCAGCATTTCTTGGATTTGAAGCCTTTTCAAGGTTGAACAAGATTAGAAGAAGCCGATGATTACGTTGCCTTTATAGGTTACTTAGCTTTTTTGGCAACAAAGGACTAACAAAACTGAGTATGTGATACAGTGCAGGTCCACCAGATGCTCAACTGACAAGGATTTGGCTGTCAGATTTTAAAGTACATATGTACTTTTGTTTACAATTTGGGTACATCTTTAATATCCAAAAGGTCAATCAATTCAGAATAGTCTGGACATAAGCTGCGCTCCAATATATTTTTAATGATGCCTGTTTCTTAACTTTTCAATAATTGCATTTTTTTTAAATCATCATTGACACTTTTATACATTTGTGCCAACATTGAGCTATATGGTATAATGTGTAGGTGGGAGTTTAAACTCAAATAGAATGAACGCACTGACTTTAAAAGTCTACCCAAGCATATGGCAGGGTTACTGGAAAAGCATAACCTTGACTTTAATTAGTATAAAATTATTTAAAATTCAGCCACAATTGCACATATAATAGACATTAAATGTATCATGAAAACCTAAGAAGGACATCAGTAAAATTAGCACTTCATGTTTATACCTTTTTTGTGGGTTTTTTCTACTGAATTGAGTGTCTATTTATTTTAAAAGTACATGTTAATCATAAAAGGCCAAGCAAATCCGTATGATACAAAACTGGACTATTGATCTGTTGCTTATTTGTTTGTGGTGTTTAATCCTTGTTAAAACACTTACAATATAGCAATCACAGTTAACTGTTAAATGAGTGACTAACCTTAAGTAAAATTGCAAGTATGCTGTTTCACATGGTTTTCAAACTTAACAACTCTTGAGTTCAATAAAGACAAGCAAACTAATTGGTTTACTTTGTTCTTCTGTGTTAATATGTAAATTAACCTGTCATCAACACTCTGGAGTGCATTACTGAAATAGCCTTTTCTTTTTCTTTTTTTTTGTAATCCTATAAGATTTATACATTTTGTTGAGTTCATGAATCTAATAAATTATTCATTCTTACTTTAACTGGTCCGTTTCTGTAATGAGCTTTTAGATTTTTTTGGTTCAATATTTTGGCTGTTGTCACTAGCGTCATTAAGTTATTTACAATCTTAAATATAACTGAAAATGGCATTTCATGTAATGGTAACCTCTGCCTACTTTTTATCAGCCATGTAAAAACAATTCTTCCTGAGCTCTGTTAATTCTGACCTGCAGCATAGCTTCTGCTCAGGACTCCAAGAACAGCAATCAATTCTCATGGTCAATAGGGACCAAGGGCCTGATCCAGCTCCCGCTGAAGTCCAGTGCCAGGCTTTTCCACTGAATTCAGGGGAAGTTGGAGTGAGTCATAAATGGGAAAATAAACTCCTCCCTAATGAAGTGAATGCCCTAATGAAACTAGAGCAGGAGTCGGCAACCTTTCAGAAGTGCTGTGCCGAGTCTTCATTCATTCACTCTGATTTAAGGTGTCCCGTGCCAGTCATACATTTTAACGTTTTTAGAAGGTCTCTTTCTATAAGTCTATAAGATAGAACTACACTATTGTGTATGTAAAGTAAATAAGGTTTTTTAAATGTTTAAGAAGCTTCACTTAAAATTAAATTAAAATGCAGAGTCCCCCGGACCGGTGGCCAGGACCCCGGGCAGTGTGAGTGCCACTGAAAATCAGCTCGTGTGCCGCCTTCGGCACCCGTGCCATAGGTTGCCTACCCCTGAACTAGAGCCATCTAGTGTCTCACTGATAAATTAGCGTATTTATGCTAAATCAGCATTTAGTTACAACTTGTTTCAATGGAGGTTAAGTCCATTAATGGCTATTAGCCAGGATGGGTAAGGAATGGTGTCCCTAGCCTCTGTTTGTCAGACGGAGGAGATGAATGGCAGGCGAGAGATCACTTGATCATTACCTGTTAGGTTCACTCCCTCTGGGGCACCTGGCATTGGCCACTGTCAGTAGACAGGATACTGGGCTGGATGGACCTTTGGTCTGACCAAGTACGGCCGTTCTTATGTTCTAATGTAAGATGGATCAATGACAGGCTGTGTATGACAGTTGATCAACCCAGATTTCACCCTGCTTCAGGAGCTAAAAACCCCCACCTTCTTTTCCAACTGCTAAATTAGGGAGCAAAAAAAATTGCTTCATAGAACTCCTTTCACTTTAGACCACCAAGCAAGCCATTGCTTTGCCTCTGAACTCTTAGCAGGGATTTAGTGCTGTGAAAAGGCGCTACGGTACAAGCAGCAAGCTTTCTCCCTGCCACTGTGCTTCCACTGTGACCCCAAAGGCTTTACAGAACAGAGTAGCACTACAAGGGTTGGCTATGGGTTGTGGAGAGCCGGCTTTCTCAACACCACTTGCACTGGAAGTTTTTGCAGTGTGTAAAGAAGATAATCTCACTCCTTCCTCTCTGAATGGGATGTGAACCCTCTCTGGAAGTCTGGCTCTCTACTTGGCCCAGCTGGAATCCAGGGCAGTAAATATATCTTCTGTTACAATAACTAGAATAAAAATTCTTAAGAATTGCAAGCTCGTACTTTAGAACAGAAGCCAGGTACTAATGGTGGGATCCGTAAAAGGGGACTTAGGCATTGCAACACTCAGCATCATGGTGCCTAGAAAATCCAAGAACAATACTGTGATCCACAAAGCCGAGTTAGGTGCCTAAGACTGAGATCCACAAATGCCAGCTTGCTAGGTGGGTAGCTGCCTAAGCTAGCCAATGGGAGATGCTGATTCAAGGGGAGTGTGCTAAGCCCTGCCCCCTCTCACAGATAGGCACCTATCACTGCTAGCGGTCCATGAACAGGAACCAGCTCCCCCGAGTTGGAGGTCTTAGGAGCCTACCGTTTTTTTTGCCAGAATAAGTTAGGTGTCTGTCTTGCTCTACACACAAGAACTGGAGGAGGTGCCCACCTTATAACTTTTAGCCCAGTGGTTAGAGCACTCACCTGGGATGTGGGAGACCCAGCTTCAAATTGCCCCCTCTGGCAGAAGGGGGGACAGGATTTGACAGGGGTGTCCCACCTCTCAGGAGCATGCTCTAGCCACTGAGTTAAGGGATATTCTGATGTGTGGATCTCTCTTTCACCTGTTAAAGCTGTTCCACTGTGCATAAACAATGAAAGGGTGATTGGAATTGGACACCTCCCCACAATTACTCTCCAAGTATTTATCTGTAGTGGAACATACTGGTATTGCGGAGAAATCAGACCCTTTCTCAGCAGAGTCCAACTTTCCTCAACCTAAGAGCTGGGGGGGAGGAAGGGGGAATTGGGGTCGTAGCTGGGAGCGGGCTTTCAACAGGTTAGTGTATCTGCTTGTTAACATCAAGCTGTCCACTGAGGGTGTCTACACAACAACTAGACAGCTGCATCTGGCCTGTGCCAGCTGGCTAGGGCTGTTTCATTGCTGTGTAGACTTCTGGGCTCTGGCTGGAGCCCAAGCTCTGGGACCCTGTGATAATTAGAACTGGAGAAAGTACTGAGAATATGCTGTAATGAGTCCTGCATTGTGCCCTAGGGCAATGAATAGATGGCCTCGTGGGTTTTATCTCAATTTCTGCTTCTGTGCAACCAAGAGCTCAGATGCACTTTCCAGCTGTAGCCTTCTGCCTCTCAGTCCTCTAGAGGTAAGCACCTATCTCATGACCTTTGGCCCTGCTGGATGTGGTTGGTATTTTTTAGAGCTAGCAGGGTTATTTTTTTGTGCAATTTGTTATAATAAAGCTACAATCTTGTCTTCCATTATACTCCACCAAGTGGGGCTAATGGAAGAATAAGACTATTGGTAAGGCATTGGCTATTTAAAGCAAAATATTTAATGGCATCAGCTAGACTCCAGTGGTCTTTAACGTGTATATATTTCTGTCCATGTTATGACCAGTTGTATCTTGTCAAAGTTGATTGTTTAATGATCAACAAGGATATTTGTTGGCTCTTAGGCCCTTTTTCCCCATTGTCTACATATTTTGAAGCCCCTTCAGAATCTTTTTGAAGGTACAAACCTCTAGTGATCAGGTATAAGCCCACTAGCTATCTGGATGTGTTTGCTCAAATAATAAAATGGTTTAATGTTCTAAAGCTGTCATTGCTAGGTTTCAGAGTTAACAGCCCATTAACATTGATGAGGCCATTCATACCCCTGAGCTATTTTTTGTTGTTTTTTGTTTTTGTTTTGTTTTGTTCGGTATTTCCCATTGGAAACTCAAGAAGATGCCAACTGCATTGGTTTAGACTTTGCCAACATGCTGAAGACTTTTTTTTTTTAAATATATCTAGAAAGGTAATTTTAAAACAAAAGCTCAACCGATAGAGCACAATCTTGAAGCAGGGGTTGGACTCTGGCAAATCCCACAAACCGTAGAATCATGGGATAGACAGGACCTTGAATAAGTGGAACATCAATTAGTATAGAGGAAATATCCCATTAAAACCATCCCTCCTTGCATAGTACAGCAGTGCATAATTTGAAGAGGATTTGCTTTCCTCTGAAGTATATAGCAGGGGTTCTCAGCCTTTTTCTTTCTGAGCCCCCCCCCCCCCCCCCCCCCCCCCCCCCACCCCCCCCCCCCCCCCCCCCCCCCCCCTCCCCCCCCCCCCCCCCCCCCCCCCGCACCCTATTAAAAACTCCATGTGCCACAACTCGTGGGTTTTTTTGCATATAAAAGCCAGGGCTGGCATTAGGGGGTAGCAAGCAGGGAAATTGCTTGGGGCCCCATGCCACAGGGACCCCCACAAAGGTAAGTTGCTTAGGCTTTGGCTTCAGCTTCGGGTGGCTGGGCTCAGGGCCCTGGACTTCAGCCCCGTGCGATGGGGCTTCGGCTTTCTGCCTTGGCACCCAGTGAGTCTGATGCTGGCCCTGCTTCACAGACCCCTGCCCTGAAACCTGGCCCGCCCCTCAGGGGTGTATAGTACAGCTTATAGTACCACTGGTATATAGTACAGCTTGGAAATAAGATGGGCCCGTTGTCTGTCCCAATGTGGCCATTTGGCAATTCTTGTGTTCCTTATGTTACTAGAGGGCCTAGAATTAGTGACAATGTTGGTGCAGACTTAATAAAAATAGATCAAGGGGTGGGGGAAGGAGCTAGGATTAGCTCTGGTTATGTTTAGGCTAGAATTTGAATTTGAACAGAAGGTTGTAACAAGGGCTATCAAACACAACTGAGCAGTTAGATTTTACTCCCAAATCGTTGGAATTGTGCTGTACTTGGAGTGGTAGCTAGAGCTAACGTTGCATAAATTTTCCGGTTGCTTCTAATTTTCTTGTTTTCATCATAGTGAATGAGAAATGTTTGCAATCCTGGCTTTTTTTCAGACTGTTCAAATTGTTTACGATTACTGTCAAAATCCCTTACATCTGTGTATATGCATATCTTTGAGTTACCGATCACTCATCATTGAGTGAGATTGTATAGATGGAGGGCAAGCTGTACCAGTGGTTGTGAAAGTGTGAAGAAGAGAAGGATTTCTCAGTTTTTATTCAAGTCAGATAAGTTCTTCGAGTGCTTGTTCATGTCCATTCCACTCAGCTGTGCGCATGTCACGTGCATGACAGCCGGAAGATGGCTGGAACTCCCTGTTACTGTGAAGCACTTGCTTGCAGAGGCATTAGTATCGTGTGTATAGCTAGATTCAGTAGTAGTTTAGTTAGTATAGATAGTTTTCTCCCATACGTTTCCTTTGTGGGGTTCCCCGACTCTGGGGTATGCTTCAGTCCCCGGGCTTTTAGCTGTGCTCAGACTGCAGCAGGTTTATGCCAGGAAATGACCTGCACACTTTGTGCTTGAAGTGGTAACAGCTAATTTAGACCCCATCATTTTATATGTATAGTTGAGATTGTTTTCCGATGTGCATTACTTTCCATTGGTCACCATTGAATTCAACATTATACGATTACCCAGCAGGCCAGAGATGATGCGGCCTTCAGACGAGCGGTGCTCCAATCAGTGGACAACTCCAACCCCACCTCCATAATTTAGGCTTGGGCGTCACCTGCTTGTTCATGTCATTTTCAACCACTCGAAGAAGAAAAAACAGTTACTTACTTTCTCGTAACTTGTTCTTCGAAAGGTGGTGTTCATGTCCATTCCAATACCCACCCTCTTACCCCTCTGTTGGAGTAGCTGGCAAGAAGGAACTGAAGGGGGGCTCAGGTCGGCAGGGCACTACCTTGAGCACCATGAAGGCGTGACTCCAGGGGGCGCCCAGGCCGACCCTACGGATCCTGCTAGGGGCAAAATCTTCCGGCTGCTGTGCACGCAACACATGCACACCTGCTAGGAATGCACATGACCAACACATCTGGAAGAACAACAGTTACAAGAAGGTGCGTAACCGTTTTATCGATCCAGACTCTGGTGCTACACTGTGTGGAGGTGGGAGGTGTTAATATTGCTCTCTGCTGCAATAGCCACTTGGCATTTCCCCTGAGATCAGCACTCTGGTGTCCTAAAGTTAACTAGACACCCACAGTGACGGTCCTTTGCCCCAATTAGATTATTTTCTAAACAGGCAAGATGGATTCAAAGGGGAAGGGGGGGGGAAGATACTCACAGATAGATGAAATAATTGCCCCGGGGGCTCTAGAACATGGGCAATTATAAGTCAGGGGAAAGACTTTCAGTGGGCTTTGGCTCAGGGCCAGAGTAGAGAATACAGCCCAGGTCTGGTAAATGTGGGTCCTTTACCATTAGACCACCTTGCTTTCACCGTCGGGGTCCATCCTTGCAGAGAATACCTCTAATTATAACGAAAGGGGGCGTTGGTATGAAACTCTACCAGGCAGATTCCATTCGCATGGTGAAGGTGGGGTAAGGCGATGTATACCCCTGTTGGTCTCTACAGTGTGGGACATAGACATGATGTCAAATGGATTATACTGGGGCCATAGCCATGGCTCTAGGGAGCGGGAGGCACAGAAGAGGCTTGACTTCCTAATCTCCCCTCCCCAGCCCGGGCTGTTCTATCTTTAACGCTTCCTGTTGCTGAGAGGAGCCGAGCTGAAGCGGATCGTGCTTCCTGGCTGTAGCTCGAAACACGCACAGCCGAGACTCCGCCAGTCGTGACTGCCCACATATCTCTTTTCCCCCCCCCCCCCAATTCACACTCAACATCAAACGCAGGGCAGGAAACCCATCAATCCATCCAGTCCTGGGACGTCTCTCCCACGGGGGGCTCGACAAGCCGCTCCAGGGAAGTTGAAACGAAGGAAGCTCAAGGGCCCTTTCCCCTTCCCCTCCCAGCAATGTGTACAGGTGGGGGGGGGGGGGCACGTGGGTAAAACAGTTCCACGCGAGGGGGGGGGAGCCCACAGCTCAAGTGCAAGCGGGGAGCCCCCAAAGGACAGCTTGGGGTTGGCAATGAATGGGAGGGGAGCTGAGAGAATTGCTGCTCATCCTTCCCCTGGGCAGAGAGGGGGTGGCCGACGGGAAAACCACCAGCCCTTGGTTTAGCCCCAGGTGTGTTTTAAGATGTGCCCCCCTGCAAGCTGCCTTGCTCAAGAGCCGGGGGGTTTTGCAAACCGGCAGCTAAAGGCCCTCAGGGAGTTAGGCTCAAGTGCCCCGTGGCGGGGACAAGAGCAGAGGATGGGGGGGAGGGGGGAATTTGTGGTTGAGCCTGGGGCCGTCGTGCCTAGGGGGATCGGGCCCGGGAGCGGGGAGACCCCCTGTCTCAGGAGGCTACGTGAAAAGCTTGGGGACGGAACCTGCTTCTTGACAGGTTTCCTGGCTCCCTTAGAGAGGATCACATCCCCCCCCTCACGCCCATTCCCTTCCCCACCATTGAGGCAGTAATGCTAATAACGAATTAATCGTTGTTCGTTACCTGGGGGGTTGTGGGTTCCGCTAAACTCCCCCCGCTTTCTGGTTTGTGTGGGTTTTTTTTTGGGGGGGGGGGTGTCTCTGCTGCCCAAGCGAGAAATGATCAGCACCGGCTCGTGTGGAGCCACCGGCCTTTGGGTGGCAGGAGAATTGGACGCAAAGGGGCCTGTGAAACCCCAGCCCAACCCCGATCTTTTCTCTCCCTCCTTCCTCGCCTGCCCGGGGGGTGAAAGGACCAGGATTCTGGGGGCTGTCCCCTCGGAAGCCTTTGTTCTGACATGCCCAGTCCTGTACACCGCGTTTGCCGGGCAAGGCCTTCTCTGTCTCACACAATTGACGAGGCTGGCTGCATTTTAGGAAAGGGATGATGGGATCCCTTGCAAAGAGCCAGGCTCCCACGCCAAACCCTCCCGGAGGCGAACCGCTCAGGACTGGGAAGCGGAAGGTAGCCAGGTAGGCGCATATGGGTAAGAGAGAGAGAGAAAAAAATAAATAAACGCTGATTCTTTTCCTCACATGACTGCTGGTAAAACTCAGGCAGCCTCTAACTATGGGGATCCAGCGCAGAGACCTTCACAGCCCAGCCATCAACTGTCCCCTACCTCGTGTCTTTGCTGATCAAACAGAAAACCACTGAGATACACGCGGCCATCACATTGTTCCAAGGGGGGGGGGGGAAATAAATCAAGGTTGGGAGTTTAGTGCCGCAACACTACACACTCTGTTTCGCAGGCATTTCCCTGAAGGTTGCTTGGCCATTCCGCAATTGTCAAAGGTAGCACATGTGCAACCAAAGCACGATCTAAGCCTGGACAAACCAGGGTGGCGTCATCTATTTGATTTCGTTATTTACTTAGTTATTTCTTGTTTTGTTTATTTGTGTGTCACGCTCGGTATTGTAATGGTGATTATTTGATTAGTAGGGTTCATTCGCATTTATGTGGGACCTATGCCTGTGGGCTGGTCTTCGCTACACTTTAATACTTAAAGTGAATAGATTGGTATTTCAATCGAGGTAGTTAGCACGTTTGTAAAAAGCTAGTGTGGACCCTTCCCCCACACGACTGATCCAGATTACCTCGTGTTAATCCCCTTGATACAGCGCATATTGTATGGTTTGGAATTTAAAAAGCCAACGTATTTCTCAAGGATAGGGGAAAATACCCGCCAAATCCCTGCTGCACTCCAGCTTTAAAGGACAGCGATCATTTCCCACCTGATCTTCTATTTTGTAAATGGCACTAACTTGCTATCGTGGCAGATCATTCTCTTTCAGCCATGTCTTATTGTTTTAAAAAATCAGATTGTCTTCCTCCCCCAGTCCTTTCCACCACACGTTTCACAGCCCAGCTATATTGACCGAGCACGATCCGAGGTGCTTTTGTGTTTTCCCGGTTTCAAGTTGATTATTTTCTAGGAGTTACCTTTTATTTCTCACACACTCCCCTCCCCACTTTAAATCCCCGAGCCCACATGGATTGCAGAGTCTTTTACCACCCCCCCTAAACCTGATCAGATTAAATTAAAACTAGAGATCCCCCCCCCCCATTTATGCTTGCAGTGAAGAAATATTGGAGGGGGGGGGNGGGGGGGGGGGAAATATAGCAGCAATGAATAGGCCACAAAATGGCTCCACTCACTTTTACCAATGAAAAGCAAATGGTGAGTATATAGATCTATGTATATATAAAGGGGAAAGCGTTGTATTTTGCGCATTGTTTCCAGGGCTTCCTTTTGGAGAGCGAGCGAGCATTTTCACGTTTGTTGCGCAATATGTAAAAATGCGCAACAAAAATTAAAAACAATTCTCAGTTGTTCAATGGGTGGAGGCGTGGGGGGGAGGGACGGATCTTTTTCTTTTTGGGAAATTTCGTTGATCAAATTGATCCCAAAGCAGCCGGATATTTGATGCTGCAGAGAGAAGGCAGGATTAACAACCCTTTCTTCGGGGCAGATGCAGAAGCGAAGTATAGATATGGGTGTATAGGTTTGGGTAGGATTGGTTTTGTTCCTTTTCATCGGGATCTGGTTTTGCTATGGAGCCAGTTCATCGGAAAGGCCCTGTTTGAATCTAACTGGCAAGAAGCAACTCCAAAATAATGTTTTATTTCATTCTATTTTTGTTGTTGTTGTTGCTCCTGGAGGGGAAATGAACTAATACTTGGATTAATGGGTACAAATTTCCCGTCAGATCCACAGTTCTAAACAAAGAATCTAGGACAGGGGTTACGACCAGCACAAATTACGTAGGAGAAGTGGAAATTAAGACATTAAAATTATAGGATTCACCACCCCCATGTTATTCTAGTAACAAATTCGATCCGAAAGACGCAAATTCAATCCGATTCTCTGCTGATGTTTTAAAAGTGTGAAATATTATGAAGGCAAAGAGGAAAATAGGTTGGGAAGGGTTACTTATTTATCTTCCTACGGAAAATGAAACGATTATTATTTTCTGCTATTGCATTTGAACAGGCTCGGGAAATGCTCTGTGAAATTATCAGAAAAGAAAGTGCCTGGGCTAATGGCTTGTTGGTCATTGTCTATGTGTTTCGCTGTTATTTTGCCTTGTATATTTGTGAAGGGAAAAGGAAGGATGTGTTTAAAATTGCTGATTCTTTCTTGTTTTATTGTACTCTGGTTTAACTCGTTGAAAGAGATCCAAAAATGAAATATTTCCACTTCGCAATTTTATAGAGAGAGGTGTGGACTAGACAGACATATTAGGCAGAGCTATCGACACAGGGAGTTTATATAGCCTTTCGGATTACATCCCTTAAGCAGTCACAAATACCGGGATTTAAAAAAAAATCATCCTGATTCATAATTAATGTCATGCTAAAGTAATTGACAGGAGGGAAATATTTCTACTGTGTGGGTGGGACTGAAAATAACCGATATTCAGGATTCGATCCCATCTCAAACTTTCAATGAGAAATTCTGACAAAGACTGTACTATAGAAAAGCTTCAACCTGCGTATTCATCTCCGACTGGCTTTTAGGTTACATTTTTAGGCCCTGCACTTTTAATAGCATGTCTGCAAATCTGCAGGCATCGGTTTGAGAAATGCCAGCTGAAAACAAACATCCTGTTTTCAGCTCTAGTCCGGTAATACACATACATCGTTTGTTTTATTTCGACCTATGTGTGTGATGGGATATATGTAGAGAGAAATCTTTGCGTTATATATTTATATTAGTAAGGGGTTTGCATCCATGTTAAACCCCTTTATTAATAGAAATATATGAATATGAAGAACAAGATATTTACATATATATTACATATATTATAAATTTGTTATATATATATAATTAAAACAAATAAATAAGTATTTATAAACGTGTTTTAATTATATATATATATAATTATAAACATATATGTGTGTGTGTGTAGATATATATATATATATATATATAATTTAATCAAAGAGAATAAATGTAGTGTGCATAGATAGGGTGTGTTTCTGTCAATATACCCTATTAATAATATAGGGTGTGTTTCTGTCTATATACCCTATTAATAATATAAACATCCCTATATACATTGAAACTAAATAATATAGATTTTTTAATGTGATATCCAAATTCCAAACCCAATTTACGCATAAGGGGGGATTATATTTGGGTCCAGTCCCCCAGCCCGTTAGTTCTGATTGGCTAGGGTGGGTGAACGGCGGGCATCGGTAGCCACACACCTTTCTATCAGCGTTTGCTATCTTGATGTCGATCTCTCCGGCTCCAAGGTTTTAATGTGCAGTTGATCTAAAGGAACTGGGGCAAGAGATCTCCCCCCGCCCCCGGGAATTAGCTGCATTATTCCGAAATGGGTTTCCTTTCTCCTTGTCAAGTCGTCAGTATCCTTGAGGTGCCAGGAGAGAAGGCAGCCCTGAGATCTTCTTTTGGAACAGGACACTCGAGGGGTTCCTGCTTCACTAGGACAGATGTGACTAATCGCTCACACGATGCCATATCCCGACAGACCCTTTCTGGAGAGGTGGCTGGGAAAGGGCCAGCGCCCTGGGATTTTTTCAGGTCTTCTCTACAAACGACCTGGTTAACTGAGACCCGCAGAAGCCAAGGAAATTAAGGTTAGAAAGGCTGAGTCTGGGATCAGAACAGACTCCTGCTTTCGGCAAAGCACTGGGCTTCCTTTATTTACACCAGCCCTGAAATGAACAAACCAAACTTCAGGAGGAAACAAAATGGAAATCATAATTTCTCAGCGTTAAATGCGTTTTCTGTAACGATACATCCATGTGTTTGTCTGATGGAGGATGAGCCACTAATCAGCTCCTTGCCCAGCTGATGGGTCCTGTCTCCTGCCTGCCTTGGCTAATGGATAGAGAAGGCGCCTATAGATTGTTTTTTAAACAAGTTGACTTCAACTCTGTACCTAACACATTTTGGATACGACCAGGTAGTACAGCTGCAGGATTGGGGTCTTTCGGCCCAAAACCAGGGGCCATTCTGCTTAAAACAGAAATCGACGGTGTAATATGTCCCCAAAATAGGAAACATCAAATTAACCCGATGCTGCTCTCCTTACTCAAGAATAGGCCCCGGAGTAGACATTTGTTTTGGAACAATATAACTATTTCCCATTGCTGTCACATTTGATCGGACTCCACATCTTGGTTATAGACAAAGCTAGTCGTTTGAAATGAATGGGAAGTTTGTCTGTTAGTCTGTATGTGGATAGACAGATAATCTATCTATCTATCTATCTATCTATCTATCTCCATACACTCTATCTATCTATCTATCTATCTATCTATCTATCTATCTATCTATCTATCTATCTATCTATCTATCTATCTATCTATCTATCGTATTATATTCTACTACGTTAATGCGGAAATACTACATTCTTATATTTTTCAGCAAAACATTGCAATCATTGTATACAGATTAAGTATTACATTCTCCTCAAGCAAGATTATATATATTACGTTTGCTTGCTTTAACACTGAACCATTGCGTTCTAATATACACACACATAATGTATATATTTCTCAGCAAAGTCATTGTGATAATTATGTTGTTATACAGGGAGATATAGTTGAAGTATTAAATTCTACTCATGCAACATAGTGATCACAATGGCTTTGCTGAGAAATATATACAAGGTGTGTATATTTTTATACACACAATATATATACACAAGGTGTGTATATTTTTATACACACTATATATATACACAAGGTGTGTATATTTTTATACACACTATATATATATATAAATATACACACCTTGTATATATTTCTCAGCAAAGCCATTGTGATCACTATGTTGCATGAGTAGAATTTAATACTTCAACTATATCTCCCTGTATAACAACATAATTATCACAATGACTTTGCTGAGAAATATATACATTATGTGTGTGTAGATTAGAACGCAATGGTTCAGTGTTAAAGCAATCAAACGTAATACTATGTTTATAGCAAAGTACTATAATATAATGCTATATATTTGTATATAAAATGATTGTAACGCAATATAATCGCCACAATGGCCCTGCATTTTATAGTGTATGTATATATATGCGTGTGTATATAATATAGGATACACACATATATGTAAATACTACTATCCATTGTGTGTATGTGTCCAGATAGAAATATAGTACCCCTTTAAACAGTTCTCGAATTAGAAATAGACACGTTCTTTCATGCTCTTTAGAGCTGGTAATCATGATACATTAATTCTTCAAATCAATAGTTTCAACCAAGGTTGGTTGAGTTCAAAAGTGTAACCTGCGGTACCAGCAAAACGGTGTTTCCATTGGAAATCTCGCCAATAAACGCCTATTTAGCCCTGTCCTTTTGTCAACATTAACTGTAATAGAACGAAAAATCCGAAGCTCTCGGTTTACCCTTCGATAAAAATGTGCGATTCTTTAAACACCATCACGTCCACATCTTCAAACCCTGGAGTTTATTCTCTTTCTCTATCTGGACTGCTAAAAAATTAATAGAAAAGAAACCGATTCCAGCGGTGGCTAAATCACCTGCCAGTGCAACAGCAAATGTTGGATCAAGGAAAAGATTAAATGTGAGGCTTAAATAGGCAGCACAGAGATATTAAGCTAAGGCTGATGGTGAAAGGAATAATGATCCCTGGGCTTTGCACCAAGCCCATCTCTTGGCCACACCTGGCTCCGGTGAACCCTCATCTTTTTAAATACTGGGTGAAATCCTGGCCCCACGGAGGTCCAGGGGACTTTTGCCATTGACTTGAACGGGGCCAGGATTTCATCTCTCGTCCTGCACTGGCGGAGAAGCTGCCCCAGCGCTTCGGTACAAACAGCTGAGCGTGCCCCTCTTCTGATCCAAAGGATCGTTTGGCTAATTCTCCTGCTACGAAATCATTGCAGCAGGACTCTGGCTCCCAGGCCGGAACAATGGGCTCCTTGGCTGCCGAGGTGTGTTGGCCTGGACGCTGCTGTCAAACTGGCAACATCTGTCACCGTCACCTCTTTTCTGTTCCGTCTTTTCCTTCACCCCCTTTTCCTTCCCCTCCCCCCGCTCTTTTCCCCCTCTTTTTCATCCCTCTTCCCCCTTTTCTTTCTTTCTTTCTTTTCTTTCTTTCTTTCTTTCCACCCCCTCCCACTTTTCTTCTTTCTTTCCATCCCTCTCCCAAGCTTCTTTCTTTCTTTCTTTCTTTCTTTCTTTCTGTCGGCCGGGCAGTCCGTCCGCCTCGCCGGGGTGCTCTCGGCTCCCCCCACCCCCCTCACCTCCTCTCCTCTCCTCTCTCCCCCAGGACGATGGAGAGGCTGCCGGCGGAGCTGCCCCCCAGTGACCCGCGGGATGCCCGGCCCCCCCAGCAGCACGATCCGGGAGCGGAAGGCACGAGCGAGCCGGAGAGCAGCCGCGGGGGGATGGAGGTCCCAGGAGAGCCCCAGCTGCTGCTCAATGGGGTTTCCAAGGAGACCGGCCGGCCCTCCCCCGGGCCCCCCGCCGCCGCCGTGCCGGTGATCGAGCTGGTGCGCAGGGACATAAAAGGCCGCGAGGCGCCCGGCGAGGCGCTGCAGAGAGCGCCGGGCGCCGAGCCGTGCAGAGCCCCGGCCGAGGCCGCCTGCGACCCCCGCATGGTGCCCCTGAGCCCCCCGGCGCTTCCCCTGCCGGCGGCCGGCAGAGCCATGCTCTACAACATCGGCCAGCCGCTGGCCGCCATCAACAGGTCCGTGCCCTGCCCGATCTCCCCGTCCGTCTGTCCGTCCGTCCGTCTGTCTCCCCACTCCGTGTCCTACAGCAGCATCCGCGCCCTGCCCGGTCTCCCCGTCCGTCTGTCCGTCCCTCCGTCTGTCTCCCCACTCCGTGTCCTCCCTAGCCCCCGCGCCCTGCCCGATCGCCCCATCCCCCCGTCCCTCCGTCCGTCTCCCCACTCCGTGTCCTACAGCAGCATCCGCGCCCTGCCCGGTCTCCCCGTCCGTCTGTCCGTCCCTCCGTCTGTCTCCCCACTCCGTGTCCTCCCCAGCATCCGTGCCCTGCCCGATCTCCCCGATCTCCCCGTCCGTCTGTCCGTCCCTCCGTCTGTCTCCCCACTCCGTGTCCTACAGCAGCATCCGCGCCCTGCCCGATCTCCCCGTCCGTCTGTCCCTCCCTCCCTCCGTCCGTCTGTCCCCCCACTCCGTGTCCTACAGCAGCATCCGCGCCCTGCCCGACCTCCCCGATCTCCCCGATCTCCCCGTCCGTCTGTCCCTCCCTCCCTCCGTCCGTCTGTCCCCCCACTCCGTGTCCTACAGCAGCATCCGCGCCCTGCCCGATCTCCCCGTCCCTCCGTCCGTCCGTCTGTCTCCCCACTCCGTGTCCTCCCTAGCATCCGCGCCCTGCCCGATCTCCCCATCTCCCCGTCCCTCCGTCCGTCTCCCCACTCCGTGTCCTACAGCAGCATCCGCGCCCTGCCCGATCTCCCCGATCTCCCCATCCGTCCGTCTGTCTGTCTCCCCACTCCGTGTCCTACAGCAGCATCCGCGCCCTGCCCGATCTCCCCGTCCCTCCGTCCGTCCCTCCGTCTGTCTCCCCACTCCGTGTCCTACAGCAGCATCCGCGCCCTGTCCTATCCTGAGATGAAGTCTTTAGTACCGTTTCTTCAGAAAACTGCAGGATTGTTTCTCTTCTTCTGTCTCTCCGACCTCTCTCTGTCTTCCTGTCCTGCACGTATCTATCTATCTATCTATCTATCTATCTATCTATCTATCTATCTATCTATCTATCTATCTATCTATCTATCCCCATACACCCCTTCTATCTATCTATCTATCTATCTATCTATCTATCTATCTATCTATCTATCTATCTATCCCCATACACCCCTCTATCTATCTATAAAAACCGAAGTTCATAAGGACAGGAGGTTGTCTGGCAAAGGGACCTTTCTCCACCTGGGCATGTAATATTTGTGTGTGGATAATTGTGGGGGAGTTTGTATGTATGTAATTTTGCAAAGCAAAACATCTGTTGTAGCCCTTGGAACAAGGGTAATTTATATATATATCGTACATTAAATATATATATATATCGTACATTAAAATCATATTAAAATGCAATATTTTAAATGCAAAGGTGTACATGTAGCCAGTGCTATATTTATCTAATGGGCAATTTTTTTGTTTCCTTGAAGAAATCTCTCAGCTCTTTGCACTGGGTGAGATGTGTGTGACCCTACAAATAATGACAGTGGGAAGAAATTGCTTCAGAATATGCATTGTATATAGTGTGTGTAAATAAATATATATACACCCTACAATGCAGTTATATAATACAATTCAATTCCATTTTCTCTCATTCAGTACAAATTAATAGTAGTTCAGCATATGTGTGTTATACATCATCTAGAGAAACCTGTTCCAGAGATCAGGTAGCCTCCTGTCTTAAAAGACATGCCAGAAAGTGCACATAAATGTATTAGAATTCTATCACATTGATTGGAAGACATATTTTTATCCTGGTCACTTAAGACAGATGTCTATTATGCTGCATATGTAAATATATGTATAATGTGTATATGTATAATGTGTGTATGTATATATATATCTGTACACTCTCACATGCATACATATATCCTCAACTGGTATCAACTGGCATAGCTCGATAGATTTCAAAGTCCCTTTGATGTCAGTGGAGCTATGCTGATTTACACCAGCTGAGGATCTGGCCTATAATATCTAATAGTTCTTCTTCAAGTGGCTGCTGCACAGATGCCCATGGTGCTCCCCACGAGTGGAAATGTGCAGCGTCCATCTCGAAGAACCCCGGCGACACGGGAGAATCCTTCATGAAGTGTGTCTGTGTGTTTTCCTCCTCATTTTTTTCTGACCTTCTCTTTGTACCTTGTTTGCAGTGGGTTTTTTGGAGAGCCAGACAGCTTCTCAATGTACAACAACAACAACAACAGAATGAAAAGAAGGCTGTCTCCTTATGAAGTGGAGATCAGTGATGGTGAGAATCTTTTCTTCTTCCCCTGATGGTGTATATCAAGTGCAAAGGGATGTAGCTGGTGCTTAATGTTTGGTGACAGAGAAAATCAGGGTTGGAAGGGGCCTTAGGAGGTCATCTAGTCCAACCCCCTGCTCAAAGCAGGACCAATCCCCAATTATTTTTAATAATCTAGATCCCTAAATGTCTGCCTCAAGGATTGAACTCACAACCCTAGGTTTAGCAGGCTAATGCTCAAACCACTGAGCTATCCCTCCCCACTAGCTATCCCTCCCCCTCATAGGAAGGTTGCTTAGACCAACATGTGTTGGGATAAAATACAAAGCAATAAAAGGATGAGGGAGAGGATGACATCACTCCTCCTGTCTGATAGCTTGCTCCTGCCCTGGTCTTGACTCCTGGATAATGGAGTCAATATCTCCCGCTCCATCTGGTAACCCGTCTGATGATGAAGGACTTAATAATATTGCCCCAGTTCAGCAATGCACTCTAGCAGGTGGTTAATTCCATCCCTATTCTGCAGCCCACTTAGCACTTGCTTAAGGCGATGTCTACAGAGCCCATGCTGGCCTAGCCCCCTACTGTAGATAAAGTGTACAAGACCGAAGGAGTTTTTCTGCCAGTGTAGGAACGCCACCTCCCTGAACAACGTTAGCTATGCTGACCGAAGTGGTCCTCTGTCAGCATAGCTGCATCCACACTGGGGGTTTTATCAACATAGCTACATAGTCTAGGGAATATGGTTTTCTCCCCCCCGATTGACATAGCTATGCCAGTATAAGTTTTAAGTGTAGATCAGGCCTAAGTCCCCTTGTAGTGAGAGAGACTTATATACATGCTTGAGTGCTTTGCTGAACTGGGGCCATTCTTCTGAGGTGCAGACACTTCAGCAAGTCACCATATAGAGCAGGGGTCGGCAGCCTTTCAGAAGTGTGGTGCTGAGTCTTCATTTATTCACTCTACTTTCAGGTTTCGCGTGCCAGTCATACATTTTAACGTTTTTAGAAGGTCTCTTTCTATAAGTCTCTAATATAGAACTAAACTATTGTTGTATGTAAAGTAAATAAGGTTTTTAAAATGTTTAAGAAGCTTCATTTAAAATTAAATTAAAATGCAGAGCCCCCCAGACCAGTGGCCAGCACCCGGGCAGTGTGAGTGCCACTGAAAACCAGCTCGCGTGCCGCCTTCAGCCATAGGTTGCCTACCCCAATATAGAGGCTTGCCTTGTGCCAGAAGCTCTCAAGCAGAATTACCTTTTGAAATTGACCAGTTCTGCTTCCAGACTGATGGCCCAGAGTTTATAACGTATTTTAAAAAATCTTTCAAAGTACGGAAGGAATTAAAAAGGCTAGGATATTATCTCACTACCTACCCCTGCACAGTCCTATTGGTTTCAGTGGGAGTGCCTGTGTGAGTAAACACTCCTATGTAGGTTGTGTTTCCAGTCAAAGGTCCTTAGTTTTTAAATCAAAGCCTAAAGCTCTCCACAGTGACAGATGTCTATATAAATGAGATGAAAGGATAAACATTATTTTAAATGATAAAACATTGAAATCTACAAAAGCCCGAAAAGTCAGTTACCATCATTTGTCTTTCTTTTTAGCTAACCTATCCAAATAAAACCCCAGGCCTCCACATTTCAAAAGAAAATTGTGAGGCTAACATAATGCTTGCAAAACATTACTCCAGTCTCACTGCATTTATGTTATTCCCTTTCCCTCCATCCTCTGTCTGTTTGTCCATTTATATTGTAAGCTGGTTGGGGCAGGGACTGTCTCTACCATGTTTCTGCACAGCACCTAGCAGAATAGGGTCCTTATCTTGGTTGAGGCCTTTAGGTTCTACCATTATATAAATAATAATTAAGGCTGACAAATAAAAACACAAGTGTGTATCAATGTCATAAGAGTCTGAGCAAGAGTTTCAACCTTACCGCTGAGTTTACTTGTTTTTAGCTTAGATGTGAAATTTTACTTATATATAATACACACAATAACTGTTTAGATGAGCAGTACATATATAAATGTATTTGAAAGAAAACTGAATATGTATTTACTAGATAATGTATTAGGTATAATCATTGGGCCTGATCCTGCAGATCCCAAATTGGTTGATTAAGTATTTGCCGGATCAGGCCT
The DNA here is from genome assembly GCA_003942145.1 of Platysternon megacephalum. Taxonomy (NCBI): domain Eukaryota; kingdom Metazoa; phylum Chordata; order Testudines; family Platysternidae; genus Platysternon; species Platysternon megacephalum. Next base: position 1,008,486 of record QXTE01000276.1, read on the forward strand.
TTGAACTAGGATAGTTTTGGGGGGTGTATCTCAGGGAGCAGACTGGGACCCTGAGCTTGCAAACACTTATGCATGTGAATAACCTTAAAGTTACATGAGTGAGTATTTGCAGGCCCAGAGGGCCTGATCCAAAGCCCACTGAAGTCAGTGGAAAGATTCCAGGGGGTTTTGAATCAAATTTATATTTAGCAAGTCAAGTAAATAGGGCAAAATTGTGCCCCTAAACATGAACATGCAACTTCCACTGACATCAATGGACTGCAGCTGATACAAGAAAGTGTAATGTCTTCAGAACCGTTATGGTTTGTCTGTCAAGGAGTATTTCATATCTGACAAGATTTGCAACATGGGGCATTTTTGGGGAGAAACAGAGACATTAAACTAGGAGCACTCTTTGGGAGATAGAATGGCAAAATGGGCCTGGACTGTTTCTCCTAAAATAGGGGCAATGTAGGTATGCACATTTCAGTTTTTGGATCAATGGCAGCTCTTAAGCTTTGCAAGTCAGTTCGATTTACGATCAAACCAGAATGAGCAGGTGGAGAATTGGCATTCACAGGGGCAGGGGACTGGACAGCGCATAAGTGAGGTACAGAAATGAGAGTATGGTGGCCATTTTTAGGCCTTTCAGTTGCTTCCTCTGCCAACCAGGATAGTGGCTTAATCCGGCATGTTTAAAACCTGCACTTAGAACAAACTCATAGCAGACGGGCCAGTCACTGACCCAGAAATATGTCTGAAGATTCTAAGAAAACAATATATATGGCAAGCAGAGTCTTAGTAGCTCCTGATGTCAGCTGGGCAGATTCTTCACTGGCTCTCCCCGCCTGCAGCGCCTGCTCCTCTCAGCTTATTGGATCATGAGTAACAAACCACCCGGCTTCCTGGCTTTCTCCCAACCTTCATGTTCACCCCCACAGGGCTCAGCCCTGAACTGCACAAGCTGAACTGCTTCAGAGAGGAAGAGTTGGGAAGCCCCAAAAGTAACTCCAATCAAAATCCTTTTTCGTGAAAACGTTTTGTCGAAGTGTTAAAATTTTTTGACCGCTCTCCAAGCCAGCTGCAAAACAAATAAATACATAAAGTTCCCAAAAAGTTTTGAAAACTGTTTGCAAAAAAATTCTGTTGGGATTTTGAAAAATTTCTACCACTTCTCCTTTTGATTTTGATTATATTTAACAAATTATGTAGAAAGCCCTATTCAATCTTCTGAATTAATTACCGGACAAATTTCATTTAGAAGAATACCTCCGTTTTTCACAACCTATCCACAAAGCGTCCTGTGTTATCCATCACTTCAAATCTTTAAATCAAGAAAGGATGACTGTTTTTCTAAAAGATACGCCTCAGTTCAACCATAGTTACTGGGTTCGATGCAGGAATCAGGAGATGAAATTCTACACCTGCATTGTGTCTGATGTCAACGCAGGAATCGGGGTGAAATTCTACGGTCTGTGTTATGCCTGATGTCATCTTAGATGATCACAGCATTTTTAAAAATTTATGAATGAATTCCTTAGGGGCACCAGCCCCCCAGTGAACTCAATGGGTATTCTGTGCATGCAAGATTGGACCCTTGGTATTTGAAATTTTTTGTTAGCTAGTGAGCTCTAATATTTTCCCACTCAAATTCAAAAGCAGCAAAAGAGATTTTGTAAAATTAAACAAAACGCTCTCTGCATGAGAATCTGATTTCCATGTTTCTTGATCTTTTTCTTTAAGCTCAGAGGAGTATGTTTGAGACTTGGAATTGGGCTTTGTAACAGGAGCACTGAGGTTATGTCTACACTGCGTTGTAAACCTAGGTCTGTGGGACCTGCATTTGTGCACTTGGTGTTTCCAAGCTCATGCTTGAGTGTCCACACTGCATTGTAAACCTGGGTTTGCAATTGCTGGACCTGGGCCTCGCAGCTGTGCTAGTGCACACATTCTGCAAGGTCTGCAGCTTGAGCTGTGTCCACAGTGCAAAATGACAAGGCTTGGACCTGAGTCCCAGCAGGACTCGAGCTCTGACCCACCCCCCTAGCAGGGTCCTAGAAGGACCCAGCTCCTGAGTGCTTGCTGACCCGAGTCAGACTGATTTGCATGTGGATGGAAAAGGGCCGTGGGCTCAAACCTGAGTCAGAGCCCGGGCTTAATGTACAGTGTAAACATACCCTGAGAGATCTTTAATTATAGGCTAGCAGTGCAAATAGCTCTACTATTGTTATTATTTGTGTCATGGTATTGCTTGGATGCCCCACCTAGCATTGGGGACCTGTGTTCAGGGTGCTGTACAAATCCAGAGTAAGAAACAGTCCCTGTCGTTAAGATCTTACAACTGCATTTAAATGCTCAGTTAGGGTGTTCTTTGGGAGTGGAAGAATGGCCGTATGGCTTAGGTGCTTGACTGGGATTGTGGAGATGTGGGTTTTAGTCCTGGCTCCGCCAGCAACTCCCATTGTGACCTTGGGCAGGTCACTTTGATCTCTCTGAGCCTCTCCTTCCCATCTGTAAAATGGGGATGAGTGCTTCTGACCTCACAGGGCAATCATGAGGGTAAATTCATTCATGCTTGTGAAGTGCTTAGATGCGACAGGGATGGGTGCCCAGATAGCTAGATCCCCCTAAGGAAACTGAAAGTTGCAAAATTAAATTTTTACTTAATCATGGTGATTCTTGCTCTCATGCACAGGGTTGAACTGATCACCAGATTTGGGGTCGGGAAGGACATTTCCCCCCCGCGGCGCATTGGCAGACACCTTGGCTTTTTCGCCTTCCTCTGGAGCATTGAGCATCTGTTAGGATCAGGTGGGCGTATCCCACACGATCAATTTCCTGCGTATGCAGGGGAGGGGGGAATCTGGGGTGGGCAGTGGTGGACCTCGGTCCTTCCCATTTTCTGTGATTGTTCTTGTTATTTGGGGTGGATTTATTTTTAACGGTGGGGAGGGGAAAGGGACGATTGTGCATTTGAACTATGCAGCTCCAGGTAATGTGACTGAGCTGTGTCTGTTTGCTTTATACGTGGCTGATTTGGCTTGGAGAGGCCAGTATCTTGAATCTGTCGCAGCAATGACTGCGGTTGCTTAGAAGTGTTTCCAGTTGCAAAGCCCATGGAATGGATTTTTCTCGCAACACATCATGTGTCAGTGTTTTCTTTTCCCCAGCCAGCATTTCATTTCTTTTCCTAGCGTTTGGGATTTCTGTCTTCTCTGATCTTGAGGGTGGATGTCTCAGGAGGCAGCCGCATTTTACTAGTATGTTGCAACAATATTATAAGTGAGCTTCAGAGCACATGGTCTATTATCCATTTGCGATAGCTGAACTCCCCACCCCAGGAGTCCAAGTGTGTGTTAACAACCAAAACACACACAGTGCAGTGGGCAAATGGCTAGAGCCAAAGCATCCCTCTGGTAGGCACGAGCATTGGGTGATGATGGAACACTGGGCAGTCTAAACAGCTGACCACAGGCAGGTGCATATTGGTCAGTGACTTATTCCCACCATGATGCAGTAATCAGACAAGGGATTTCAAGAGGATATAAATTGGCAGTTGGGAAGTTTAGGCTTGAAATTAGGCGAAGGTTTCTAACCGTCAGAGGAGTGAAATACTGGAACAGCCTGCCGAGGGAAATAGTGGGGGTGAAAGACCTCTCCGGCTTTAAGATTAAGCTTGATAAGTTTATGGAGGGAATGGTTTGATAGGATAACTTGATTTACACAATAGGTCAATAATGTGCCACCGCTGGTAGTTAGTACCGATGGTAAATGTTGGGATATTGAAAGTCTTTGTCCTGAGTGTCTGGATGGAGAATCTTGCCCACATGCTCGGGGTTCAGCTGATCGCCATATTTGGGGTCGGGAAGGAATTTTCCTCCAGGGTAGATTGGCAGAGGCCCTGGAGGTTTTTCGCCTTCCTCCGCAGCATGGGGCAGGGGTCGCTTGCTAGAGGATTATCTGCTGCTTGAAGTCGTTAAATCATGATTTGGGGACTTCAACAGCTGAGTCAAGGGTGAGAGTTATTTCAGGAGTGGGTGGGTCAACTCTTGTGGCCTGCATCATGCGGGAGGTCAGACTAGATGATCATAATGGTCCCTTCTGATCTTAAGTTCTATGATTCTATGATAAGAGTATAACGTGTGGTCATGTGCTGTACAAGGTCATGTGATCTGTCATTCAGCGTCACCCCCATAGATATTATGCGTACATTTGTCCTTGGTGTTGTGCTTTTCCAGGCATGTCTCTCATCTTTAGAGTGGTTTTTGCCATGGCAACCCTTCCAGAGGCTCATGAGGTCTCCTGCTAGGCCCCTTCAACGACAATTTATGGAAAGCAAAATATGTAGTAATAATAACATACTCTGTGAGTACTATTTGGATAGATGTTGCACTGTCCAATAGTTGGAATGAGTGCCCGCTTGTACATGCTTCCACTGGTCCAGGGACATGGGATGCTGAGATTACACTCCAACCTGGATCTTATGCATGGCAGGACCCACTGATAAATCTTTCCCCTCCATGCATACAACCCCCCACCAATGGCAGTAGGCGTTATGATCACACATTGAAAGGAGAACACACAGTCAATGTTGCTATCTATCTGGACTTCCGGGATGTTACCTGTTTTAGGTTAACACGTTCATTCTAAAACTGGCCATGGGGTAAAACTAGCAATTTTAAATGGAGTTCACTGCTTGCCAGGCTAAATTAACAGCAGTATTTTATTGTTGTTTCTCCTCCTACAAAAGTAAATCAAAATAGAATCAGGTTGAGGGTATCTACAGGACAGGAAAAGCATGGTCAGCGACAGCGTCATTGTAAGGTGCTCCAGCTGCTTTGCCAACGTTCCACAACGCTGACCTGAAGAGAGAGCTTCTAAAACTGATAGGGCAGTTCCAGGATGATTTGGTTCCTGGTCTCCATTCAGAATTCCAACGGAGGCACTAATTTTTGTTTGTTTGGTTTTGGTGTTGGGTTTCTTTTTTGGCGGGAGGGAGGCTGGTTTTGTAATGTGGCTACCTGTTCCCAAGGAATTGGGCTGAGTACCAGCAACTCATTTCACATAGGCCATCAAATGGACACGTAACAGCTTTAAGCTCCCTACCAGCTTTGGGTTTGTATCAAATAAATGATTTAGACAAGTATCTGCATCCTGACCATAGAACCACCAAAACCTCTGCTCTCTCACGTTGTCTCTTGTCATATCTGTTTTGGGCAATGTTAAGAGAAGTTAATGAAGTATAAAATATAAGGCAGCTGCATGAGCTAACCTTGTACAAGTCCTTTATCACTGGGATATGATGAAAACAAACAGCCTGCTAATCACATATATGGCCTAAGCTTTCAAACCTAGCTGACTAAAGTTAGACGCCTAAATAGAAATGACCTCTATTTTCAGTTCCCATTGGCTTGAACGGAAGTTGTGGCAATTCTAAAAACCAGACCACTTCTGTTGAGATGCCTACCTAGGGAAGTAGATGCCTAAAGTTAGTCAGTCACATTGGGAAATTTTGACCGTTAAGTGAAATGATAAATAATCTGTTTAATGCTGCCCCTAATCATGCACTATTGTAATTTCAGGTCCCCATACAAAAGTGGTCCGCCGCATTTTTACCAATAGCCGAGAAAGGTGGAGACAACAGAATGTCAACGGTGCATTCGCAGAGCTTCGTAAACTCATTCCGACCCACCCACCTGACAAAAAACTGAGCAAGAATGAAATTTTACGTCTGGCTATGAAATACATCAACTTCCTGGCCAAACTGCTTAATGACCAGGAAGAAGAAGGAAACCAAAGGGGCAAAGCGAACAAAGACACTGGGATAGTCCAAGAGGATCTCCTGCAGGACATGTTGTCTCCAAACTCTAGCTGTGGAAGCTCTTTAGATGGAGCAGGGAGCCCGGACAGCTTCACAGAAGAACATGAAACATTAGATTCAAAGCATACGAGGAGTCTTCATCACTCCATTCTTCCTGTAGAAGGCAATGCCCAGCGATGACGACCTTACAGATCCCTCCTAAAACACAGAGGGGAAAGTAAACCCTAAGTCTCTGGGTCTTGGAATTACACCCTATTTTCTCAGCTCTACATCTCCAAAAAGAAAACAGGAACTTGAGCTTGTCAAGTTCTCACTCCAATATTTCTAAAGGTCACAATCCCTGAACTAAAAGGACAGTGAATTGATGGAGAACAAGACCAAATCAAGTGGACATTCAACATTTAGGTACTTGATCGGACGGAGACTAAAGTCATCTTATTGTACATATTGTTCATGGATGTAATACTGGATGGGGGGAGGGAACATTGCAGACACCTCTTCAATATCAAGTGATTTGATGATGATCTCTTGAAACAGAATAATCATGGATCAGAAACAGGCAGCAACTCCCTCTTTCACTGCCAATGGAAGCTACATGTCCCTTCCATTTGCATGTGGCACTTGGAAACTACCAAAATCTCTAACAGTTCTGCAGCATCTCTCCAAACCATTCTGACGACGGATATGCAACTTGTCGGTGTGGAAGCTAGGACAATGCCTTCTTGTTGTCCAAGAGCTTTTGACTGTACCTTTTTAAAGAGCTGAAAAATGCCTCCCACTAAAGAACTATTACAAGGAATGAGACTTTTTTTTTTTTTTCAAACCCCCCCTCCCCCAAAACCTTAGCCTAACTTTGGATTGTTTGAGGTGTTGTATTTATGATGTGGAATTACTTCTGTTTAATAACCGTCATGCAGTATCCACTGAAAGAAAAGGTACATAGATGTTTCCTGCTCTCTTCCCTCCCAACTAGTGTGCAATGGCTGAAATCCTGGCCCTGTTGAAGTCTACGGGAATCTCGTCATTGGCTTCAGTGGGGACAAGACATCACCCGAGGATTACACATTTCAGTATGGGCGAGTGGGAATTTTCCTTGCAATTGTCATCCTGGTATTTTAGTTAAAAACAAAGGCAGGGGTGGAATAACAAATTGTGTGTGTGTGTGTAGAAGGGATATAAAAGAGATTTAATTATGTGCTTTGAATTGTTGGGTTTTACCCATTTGGAAAGGATGGTTATTTCACTTACCCTCCCCCCCCGCAGCCTGTTCATTAGCCCCCCGGTTTGATCCTGCCTCTTTGTCTACTTAAGACTTCGACCGGAGCCTTGTCTACACAAGGATGTGGCCATCTCTAGAGTTCTCAGAAGCAAAGCAGTTGACCTGGGCTCTGAGACTCACAGCCGCGGGTTTGTTCTTGCTGTGTAGATTTACACTAAGGCCTGGTCTACACTACGTGGGGGATCGACCTAAGCTACGCAACTTCAGCTACGAGAATAGCTTAGCTGAAGTCGACGTATCTTAGGGCTGGTCCACACTAGGGGCGGGATCGAACTAAGGTACTTCGACTTCAGCTACGCGAATAGCGTAGCTGAAGTCGAAGTACCTTAGTTCGAACTAACGCGACTTACCTCGCGTCCGCGCGGCGCCGCGATCGAAGTTCGCGGCTCCTACTTCGAACTCCGGTACTCCGCTCGCCCTGCAGGAGTACCGGAGTTCGAAGTAGCGCGTTCGGGGATCGATCTATCGCGTCCAGACGAGACGCGATAGATCGATCCCCGATACTTCGATGGCTACCCGCCGATCCGGGCGGGTAGTCTGGACGGGGCCTTAGTTCGACTTACCTTGCAGCCTCACGGCACGGGGTCGATTGCCGCAGCTCCCCCGTCGACTTTGCTTCCGCCTCTCGCCGAGCTGGGGTACGGGAGAGCGATCGGGGATCGATTTATCGCGTCTACACTACACGTGATAAATCGATCCCCGATAGATCGATCGCTACCCGCCGATCCGGCGGGTAGTGTAGACGTAGCCCGAGATTCAGTGCTAGTAGCGACACATACAGCAATTCCCAGGCATGCAGACGTACTGTAAGTTGGTGGCCACATACAACCAGATCACTTTAAAACAGAAATTATCCTCCATCCGGAGATGTCCATTGAAGGACACTTTAAAAAAAGCCGAGTACTTAAAAAATGTGGCCTAGATTCTCAGCTAGCGCAAATCAGGGTGATTCCATTGACTCCCATACTATGGCAGTTTACACAGGCTGAGGAGCTCGACCCTGCATATCCCATGAACAGCAGGACCTACATAGGACTCTCTCTTTTCCCACTTGCTAATGATCGATGGAGCAATCGCACCAGAAACAAACTATCTCATTATCCACTTGCTCGACAGAGATTCAGAAAAATCCACACGACGCTGGAAAGCCCCCGTCTTTGTAAGGGAAAATCACTAGAATGAGTACACGTCCTACAACCCTATCTCTTATTTATCATAGGTGCTGAGGTACAAGGCAATGCAGATATTTCCATGTGTGAGCAGTTAGAGCCATTAGTTTGCCTATTGGAAAGCCAGGTTGACCCTATTTTTATTTCAGGGTACAGTCACTTCTTTTTTTTAATGCCCGTTTATGAAAATGGGTCGATACTATCTTGGAAGTAATATGAGCGAGGCTGGGTTCTCTCGGTGTTGTGTGTGGGTATATTTAGAAGGATGCTCTGAGTTCCCCACTGATATTTTAGGGTGATCCCAATCCCGTAAATGGTCTCAGAATTCACCCCTATGCAGAGAGCCAGTACATTGCACATATAAAGTCCTCAAATGGGGCTCAGGTGAGACTTATATTATGTGGGCATTAGTCAGGGTCAGTTTAACCGTCTGGTCTTATCTAAAGGCCAGATCTTGCTCCAAAAGGAGTTGTCACTGACTTCAACTCAGACACTGGTCGGGGACGCTTTCTGTGATGGGGGGAACTATATAGTGGGGTAAGAAATTGGAACCTGAGCCTGAGAGATGCTGAGGACTCTCAGCTCCTGCAGGGGGCGCTCATCACGTTGCAAGATCAGGGGCTCAGTAGTTTCTGGGGGAGGAGGGAGAGAAATTTTGTTACAAAGATGAAGTCTTATTACTTTTTTTAAGGGATTGAAATAATAATGACATTTTACCCCTTTTTGGACGGATATTCCAAGACAAGTCATTTCAAATGTTAGAAATCCCCCCTCTCCCTTTTTTTTTGTATCTGAAAGGAAGACAAAAATGGTACAACTTATAACCCTTTTACAAAACACATATATTTGTAGCCTCTTAGCAGAATACAACTTAAGTATATCTGAGGTATGTATAGTTGTACTTTAATTGTGATTTGAATGGTACATCTCCTATTTCTCCGTCTCTTCTTCTGCCTGCTCTATGTCTTGGTGTATATAACATCATCCCATTTATGTTTGGAATCAGCACTTTCAGTCAATGTTGTACTCTGTGATGAATTCTTTTCTTTTCTTTTTTAAAATTCCTTTGGTTTCTGCATTTTTCTGCAGAAGTTAAGTAACCAGACCTGGTACCCTTATTATCTTTGTAAAGCCGTTTAGGCAACCCACTGTGGATGTGCTATTTAGAAAACACATTTGTTGTAATGTGTGTGTATATATAAATATATATATATAATGAATATATCGAGAATATTTCTAAATAAAGTTTTACAAATCAGCCTCTGCTCTTTTTCTTAATGCTTGTCATTCAGTATTTTTTTTCTCCATTTTCATGAGCTGTAACTGCAACCGGATGTCAGTGGGTGTTATAACAGAAGATGGGAGTCAACTGCAGTCTCTTTAGCTCAAGCTGTAGGAAGTCCCGTACTGCCAACCTCAAGCATGAGTGTACCTTTAAAAAAATAAAAGGCAAGATTGACTTAAAAATCATGAGATCCTTTTAACAATAATAAAACATGTTCCTTTTCTCTGCCTTTTCCAGCTCTTCTCTGCAACCAGCAGGGCTAGAAATTTCACTTATTTTCAAAAATAAAAGCTGAGATTCTCTTGCTGCCTCTTGATTCCACGAGCTGGGGATTTAAGAAAAACGCCAAACGTGAGACACACGAAAGTTGGCAACATGGAGACTCATGTGATTAGTTGTGGTGGTCATCATGCTACATTTAAGTGCAACACGCTGGACACTAGTGACTCAGACACTGACCTGGGCTTGAGGAGACTTGGGTTCCAATCCCAGCTCTGTCATGTGCCTCCCGTGCCTCAGTTTCCCCAGCAGGAACTACTAATACTTACTGTCTTTGTACTGTGCTTTGATATCTGAAGATGAAAAATGCTATATAAGTGGTAGGTATTATTGTACTATTTCTAACTTCCATGATTCAGCCAACTCCGATGATAAATATTTTGTGTCTCTTAGCATGAGCAGAGAAGGGGAGAAATCCTATACATAGAGAAAGAATTAAATTAAAAGCGAAAGAAATAAGGATAATAGGAAGGGGGAAGGTGTTAAGGGAGCCCTCCTGTTTAATGTGCTCATTTCAAACATGGCCATTGTGATTGAGAGCAAATTAGCTGCGTTGCTTGACTGCTAAACGTTCTCATGGGGGAAAAAAACTCCCCCTTCACATCTGGCCTCACCTCTTATTTATGAAACAAACTGACATCATTTTTACAATGGAGAAAATGGTGTTGCCATCCTATACTTGAGTCTCTGAGATTAGGGCTCAGTGGAGAGAACATAAGAACATAAGATCGGCTATACTGGGTCAGACCATAGGTCCATCTAGCCCAGTATCCTGTCTTCCAACAGTGGCCAGTGCCAGGTGCCCCAGAGGGAATGAACAGAACAGGCAATGATCAAGTGATCCATCCCCTGTCACCCATTCCCAGCTTCTGGCAAATAGACACCATCCCTGCCCATCCTGGCTAATAGCCATTGATGGACCTATCCTCCAGGAATTTATCTAGTTCTTTTTTGAACCCTGTTATAGTTTTGGCCTTCACAACATCCTCTGGCAAGGAGTTCCACAGACTGACTGTGTGTTGTGTGAAAAGCTGTTTCCTTTTGTTTGTTTTAAACCTGCTGCCTATTAATTTAATTTTGTGACCCCTAGTTCTTGTGTTATGAGAAGGAGTAAATAACACTTCTTTATTTACTTTCTCCACACCAGTCATGATTTTATAGACCTCTATCATATCCCCCTTTAGTCATCTCTTTTCCAAGATGAAAAGTCCCAGTCTTATTAATCTCTCCTCATATGGAAGCTGTTCCATATCCCTAATCATTTTTGTTACCCTTCTCTGTACCTTTTCCAATTCCAACATATCTTTTTTGAGATGCGGGGACCACATCTGCACACAGTATTCAAGATGTGGGCGTATGGATTTATATAGAGGCAACATGATATTTTCTGTCTTATTATCTATCCCTTTCTTAATGATTCCCAACATTCTGTTCGCCTTTTTGACTGCCGCTGCACATTGAGCGGATGATTTCAGAGAATTATCTGCAATGACTCCAAGATCTCTTTCTTGAGTGGTAACAGCTAATTTAGACCCCATAATTGTATATGTATAGTTGGGATTATGTTTTCCAATGTGCATTACTTTGCGTAATGAACTGATCTTCCATTTAAACAAAGTCAACTTTTAGAAATGCTTTAATACATGAGGAGAATAATTGCTTTTTAAAATATATCATTATCAAGAGATGTGTAGAAATAAATACTTTTTGAATGGGTGAGCCTACAGCACTTGATATAAAGCACTTACAAACTAAGTTACATACAATTATTGATGTGTGTGTGTGTGTGTGTGTATAAAAACAGCCATACTGGGTCAGATCAATGATCCATCTAGCCCAGTATCCTGTTGTCTAAGCGTGGCCAGTGCCAGATGCTTCGTAGGGAATGAACAGAACAGGGCAATTTAGAGTGATCCACCTCTGTCATCCAGTCCCAGCTTCTGGCAGGTGGAGATTTAAGGACACCCGGAGCACGACGTTATGTCCCTGACCGTCTTAGCATAGCCACTGATGGACCTATCCTCCATGGACTTATCTAATTCTTTTGGCCTTCACACCATCCCCTGGCGAGGAGTTCCACAGGTTGACTGTCCGTTGTGTGAAGAAATACTTCCTTTTGTTTGTTTTAAACCTGCTGCCTATTAATTTCATGGGGTGACCCCTGGTTATTGTGTTATATGAAGGGATCAATAACACTTCCTTATACACATTCTCCACACCATTCACACTTTTGTAGACCTCGATCATATTCCCCTTATGCGTCTCTTTCCTAAATTCAACAGTCCCAGTCTTTCCTCGTATTGAAGCCACTCCATACCCCTAATCATTTTTGTTGCATTTACTGCACAGCTCATTTTATTATGGCTAGCATCACATGCATTATGTGGTGCAGTCTTGCAGTGACATGGACTGGACTAGCTATATGTCTTTTCCACTTCTAATTTCTATGATCCTATAATAATTTGAATAAAAATAGCATTCTTCTATTAACCATGTGCAGCAAATTATCTAAACATGCTCCCTGAATTTGTATAGAGTTTCCAGAAAGCTCATTTAAAAAAACCAAACACCCGCTTTTAGTTTCTCTCGGTGAAATTCACCATTTAGCAGCAAGAAGTCTATGCACCCCTTAAGCTTCCAAAATAGGGCACAGATGGGCCTGAAACAGAGCACAGCACTCTGAATATGCTGATCTTCCCCTTCTGAGATTGGCTGGCAACACCCTGAGGAGCTGGGTCATGCATTGTTCATGTTCTACTCTTCACTTTAAACAGTTGTCCAAGCTGTTGGTTTTTTTTTATTATGAGAACTCACTGGCCTGCGGATGAGACGTTGGCCTGTGAGCAACGTGGCGCAAACACCCATTGCGTGTTTATCGGTAGCATGGTTGATCGCTGCCTGACAGCTGCTTTTCACCCTGCCCTTTCGTACACTGTCATCCCACACCAGCCGGGTAAAAAAGAGCTGATAGTTTGCATGTATTTTATCTCTCCCTGACACCTCACCCCATCTCTCTTCCTCGCCAGGAAAACTTCACCCTCCCCGGTGTATTTCTTTGAAACTTAACTGCCTTCAGGAGCCCGTTCTCCTTTGCTCATTTTGTTCTGCGTGGGCTCGAGAACGGGCTGTTGGTTTTGCAAATAATCAGACCGAGGAATTAAAAGCACCAGCAAAACACCATCATAACACTGGGACAAAGGGCCTGACCCCAAACCCACTGATGCCAATGGAAAGACTCCCACTGATTTCAGTGGGTTTGGGATCAGGCCCCTCGCGAAGCAGTTTAAGTTCAAACCATACAAAATAGTCCATGAACAGACTAAGGTCCAGATCCTCCGAGTTGTTTAGGTGCCCAACTCCCATTGAAATCATGGAGAGTTAGGCACCTGTGAGGATCTGAATTTAACATGCTGTGGTGACATGTATAAAACCCACACCAACCAAGAAGGGATTAACTAGGTCTCTAGAGCTCTAATTGGTCTCACCTCGTTACATCTGCAGGCTTAGGGAGGAGTGCAAAGGAAGAAGATCAGTGCAGTGAGGGGAAGGAGATCCAGGAGTGAGGGACGCTGGAGTTCTTGCTCTGTGAGAAGGGCTTGACAGAACCTGGGTGGAGGGAGAACCTAAGACGGCCTCAAAGCTCAAGCCCAGGCTCGGTGGAAGTTGCGTGGCTTGTTTCTGTGTCTGTTTTTTGAGAGTTGCTGAGGGACTCCAGGGGGCAGCCCTGGGAGCTGCTGCTCTGGAAGAAGAGTGGGGCTGAAAAGGAGGCTTTGAAGAAGTGGTGTTTGCCATTGTTTTGTGGGCCATTATTTGTTTGGGACATTGACACCCTGGAAGGGATGGGACTAAAGGGTGACGTGGCTGGAGGGCCGAGTCACCACCCCTCCAGACCACTGAAGTCCTGGGGAGAGGGAGGCAGAGGCTCGAAGTGCTATCCTTCGTTTGTAGGGCAAGAGAAGTCCAGATCAGTGAGTTGGTGGGTAGCTTTGGGCATGGCTTGCTGGAACTATGGCAAACGATCGAAGTGGGCACTGATTTACAGTGTGCTCCATAGTTTGCGACCGGCGGTCACAGTCCCATTGGGCGTTGTCTCTCATCTTCCAAAGGTGAAAGGGAGGTGACAGCAGCCGCCTTGCAATGTTCTAAAATGGCTCAGTGTGTACCGTTATTTCTGGATGAAGCCTGTATGTTGTTTTGTGGGGTCAGCAATCAGGTGTACGTTTGGGACGTTCGCCTTCTCCCCGAATTCTTTCCAGGGTGAGTCAGGATTTCACGAGAACCACGTTCAAAGCGCTGGCCTAACCCCCCAAAGGCTTGCGAGATTTCAGACATGGGGACAAGACAACAACATTCACATGGTGCTCCCGTGGCGTGTTATTGACTAACCCAAGAAATGTCATCAGAAGGCCAGCGGACATAGACGTGTTGATCTTCTGGTATGATTAGCAATGTGAAATGCTGTGTCATGCCATGAGAGGGTGCTCTGGGATAGTCAGACCAGGACAGAGCCCAATCCAGAAAAGCCCTTAACCACGTGTTTCACTTTAAGCATGCGAGTAGTTCGATATTTTTCAAAGCAGCTACTCACATGCTTGAAGCTAAGTGTGTGCCTAAGTGCTTTGCCGGATTGGGACCTTAAAAAGGATTGGATCAAATCTACAAATGCCAGTGCAGTAGATCTTAATTCAGATACATCCAGGCTACAGATGCAATACTGCATTAAAGAGAAGGAGTATCTACCTCAGGTGAAAATAAGAGAGTGCCAGGATATGTGCATAAAATGAGTGTATAAAGAAGAAATATAAATATATGGGAAGAAATCCTGCATATGAGACTCTCATGGACTTTAATGGGAGTTGTCTGCTTAGGTAGTGCCTGCATAGACCCTGTGCTGCTCTTCTGCCGAATCTTATCCTGAGTACATCCAGGAGCCCATGACTGGAGTGTGAATAGAAATGAAGAAATACTAGGGGAGAATAATTGCCTGCACTTTAGAACTGAGTCAAATTCTGTGGCCTGTGTTATAAAGGCGGCTTAGTATGAGACACTAAATGAACCTAGTGCTTCCTTCTGGCCTTAAAATCTATGAATCTAGAATAAGAGGATAAAAGCCAGGCTAGAGGATGATCTGGCTCCAGCTCTAGCTGCAAAATTCAGATCCAGAAGTATGGTGATGTTTATAACGGGCCGGTCCAAATCCTCCCCGCAAATCTAGAGAAAGGCAGAGAAGCAACATTCAGCTCCATGCTTGTATCTGAATTTTCCCAAAGGCAGGGGGGTAGTTTTCAATCCTGGGTACTGGTTCAGGCCCATCTCTGTTGGCTCCATCTTCCTCGTAAACAAGCGACAGGTTATAAAAAGAACCAAATATGTTCTTATTTGTGACGGTTTCCCAGCCGCTGGTCAGAGTGGCATTGCTGAGTGAAGCCATGTTTAAAAACAGGACACTGGGGAATCATTCAGATTTTACTTTAATCCAATCACCTGCAAGGTTTGGTGAGCCAAAACATCTGCCAGCAGCTGTTTCCTCAATAGCGGAAGAGTTCAGCCTTACAAAACCAATGTGTATTACCAGCGTGGGTGGCAAGGTCTGCCCTGGGGCAGGAGTACTTTACTGGGCCTTGGCTGATTGTGCCACATTCTCGAATGCCTTAAGAGCCCACTCTGCTGGAAATAACCCATGTGGAAAACGAGGGAGCCCCTACAGAATGCCCTCCAAATGTTTCCATAGGTCCTGATCCAAAGCCCACCGAAACCAAGGGTCAGGCCCTTATCGAGGGTTGGGTTGGCTGCTTACTAAATGCTCTAAAGACTCCAGTCTGACATTCCGTACACACCCAAATCTCCCAGTGGGAATCCATGTGAAATTTGGCTGCACAGAGGATGCAGGCTCAGTCCCATTATTTGTACAAAGAAGAACAGATTGCAGCTGTCCACATCTTTAATACAGAGGTGGGGCTTGTGGTGAGTGCAGGTGCTTGCTGTCAACTGTCCATTTTGATCACCATGGTCCCTAAGATGTGAGCTTGGCCCATGACTCCATATTATCTGACTTATCATAGAATCATAGAATATCAGGGTTGGAAGGGACCTCAGGAGGTATCAAGTCCAACCCCCTGCTCAAAGCAAGACCTAATCCCAACTAAATCATCCCAGCCAGGGCTTTGTCAAGCCTGACCTTAAAAACCTCTAAGGAAGGAGATTCCACCACCTCCCTAGGTAACCCATTCCAGTGCTTCACCACCCTCCTAGTGAAAAAGTTTTTCCTAATATCCAATCTAAACCTCCCCCACTGCAACTTGAGACCATTACTCCTTGTTCTGTCATCTGGTACCACTGAGAACAGTCTAGATCCATCCTCTTTGGAACCCCCTTTCAGGTAGTTGAAAGCAGCTATCAAATCCCCCCTCACTCTTCTCTTCTGCAGACTAAACAATCCCAGTTCCCTCAGCCTCTCCTCATAACTCATGTGCTCCAGCCCCCTAATCATTTTTGTTGCCCTCCGCTGGACTCTTTCCAATTTTTACACATCCTTCTTGTACTTGACTTCCCATATAACACAGGCTATCGAAACTTCTCTGACCTATTTCCTGTTGGAACGACAGCAGATCTTTTAGAAAAAAACATCCAATCTTGATTTTAAAATTGCCAGTGATAGAGAATTCACCACAACCCTTGGTAAACTGCTTCAATGATTAATTGCCCTCACTGCTAGAAATGTAGGCCTTATTTCCAGCTTGAATTTGTCTAGCTTCAACTTCCAGCCATTGGCTACTGACAAACCTTTGTCTAGTGCTGGAGAGCGGAGACATTTTTCACTCAAAACAGGTCAATGAAAACCTTCATGGAAAATGGTCATAGTGGCCAAAATTTTCTGCATTTTGATGAAAAATAAAATCCCTAATTTTTTTTTAACCAATTTTTTTTTTTTTGGTATTTAGAACACCAAAAAGTGTGCAGGGTGTTGTGTTTTTTTTCTTCTTCCCTGTTTGTTTTTGGGTTTTTTTGCAAAACATTTTCACAGGGAATTCTGAAAAAACCTCGTCCAAATACTTCAAAATTTCCCACTGGAAATACTTCAGCTTTTGACCAGAGGTATTTGTTTGGTTTTTGAACTACAGGGCTTGGCTAATTGAAATATATTCACAGGCTCAATATACATCACTGTTCTTTTTGATGCTTACTTACGTGAAACAGATTAGAGACCTGTAGATAGAATCTTAGGGCATCATTTTCTCCTACAAGGGAATAAACCACACAGCAGTGTGGAAACATATTGAGTTTCAACTGGTTGAGCAAATGTTTCCAGTGGGGAGGGAGGGACCTCTCTGAAAAGAGCTGTGAGATCAGCCTTCACAAATAACAGTGTCAGGACAAATTAATTGGCTATGTGCATCCTTTCCAAAGGTGATCAGCATTTTGGCATGCTTTCACCATGGGAAATGTCTTGGCAAACAGTGGTACTCCTCTTGTTTCATAAACTCTAAGCCCAAAAATTCAAAGGCACGAAAAATGCATTCTGTTTTTGTTTGTTCATTCAAGTGTCTACCATGTAATGCCCTAAAAGCTCAGTGACAGAATTCCAGCTGGGTGTTTTCAGAAAGATCTCACGTTGCACCAGAATACGCAGTGTAACCAACCAGAAATATTCAGGTCCTTCCTCACGATCCATTGTTTTTGTCAATGTAATCCCCAGTGCCTGTTCTTATTTAGTGCTTGCAACCATCAAAGAAACTGGGATGGGGGTTAGATTAAAAAATAAATAAATACAAAGGAGAGGCTGGTAAATATACTTAGTTCAGACAAAAGAAAACCAAAAACACAATAAGGACACCCTGACTTTTGAAGATTTCATCTTTAAGCTTGATTATCTGCATATAATTAGGAAAAAAAAAGACAGTCTTTCTGGAATGATCATGTTACAAGACAGTCTAAACTGCCATTCAGTGCTTTTTTCATGTACCTGTATTGTTAATGGGATTCCCACAGTCATAAATTAAAATATGCTGAAACACAGGATCCAAACATTCCCAGCCTCAAGAGTGATGAGAAAGCTTCACCTCCTCATTATTATACAGAATCAGCAATGGGAACGAGTAATTTATTGCTCTCTGAAACGACTCAATATGTCCCTTTTCCCATGTGCTTGACACAGCTCAGCTAGTTATCTGCCTTGCCTCAATATTCCTGCTGCAGGACAAAAGCTGCATCAAACTAACTGGACCCAGGGGAGAAAAAGTGGCCATATCAGATGTATTTACTAGATGAGCCCGGAGTAGGCAGAGATCAGTATCCTATCAGCTCTCATTCAAGAACTGCGGCATGGCTAACTGGGGCATGTGGTGGCTGGTGAGGGAAATGCAAGTTAAAAAAAAAAGATGTTTTGAGCTTTTTCTCATTTATTCTCAGTTAAACTAAGGCCTTAAAATGGTTATAACTGCGTGTGTAAAGGGGCTTTAAAGTGAGTGTGTCTGAGGGTATGTCTGCCCTGCAAGTGAAAGTGTGTAACAGTCCTCACTTGAGGAGCATGGCCTAGTGGTCACAGCTGCAACTCCTCACTGCCGGGGAGGTTGTAGGGAGGGGAGCCTGGGCCCTTCCACTCCCTTTCCCTGGTGGGGAAACCCAAACCACAATAAGTAAGAGGGGGTTATCAATGTCTAAGGTCCACAGGATACTTCCCGCTCTGGTTGTCTCCAGGGTGGGTCCTCCCTTCCCTCAGGGAGGGCCCCCTTGGGCAGCCGTGTCAGAGTCTTAGGCTGCCCTCTGCCCTGCTCTGCTGGAGCTATGGGCTGCAGGTCTGCTCACCTCCAGCTCTGCCACCCAATGAGCTAATCCCCTGCTTTTTAATTCCTCCGGCAGATGGAGCATTTGCTGCAGGTGTGGCGGGGCGGGGCTGGCTGAGCCCAGAACAATCCCTTCACCCCTTGTTGCCCGGTGTGGGGTTTGTACACCCCATCACAAGGTGTGATTGTAGTATGGGTAGATTGAAATGTGCCAGCTTTAATCTAGCTACCACGGGTAACAATAGCAGTGAAGCTGCGGCAGCATGGGCTTCTGGCCATGTTGTCACCACTATTGGGATCGGTGCTAGCTAGATTAAAGCGGGCGTGGATCTTCCTATCTGTGCTACAGTCGCACCTTTCCCTTGCTGTGTAGACACCCCCTAACTGAGAATCAAGCCCATGATCTAATGCAGGGGTTCTCAAGCCCATGATCTAATGCAGGGTTTTTCTTTCTGAGGCTCCCCCAACATGCTATAGTATCAGAGGGGTAGCCGTGTTAGTCTGGATCTGTAAAATCAGCAAAGAATCCTGTGGCACCTTATAGACTAACAGAGGTTTTGCAGCATGAGCTTTCGTGGGATGCATCCGAAGAAGTGGGTATTCACCCACGAAAGCTCATGCTGCAAAACGTCTGTTAGTCTATAAGGTGCCACAGGATTCTTTGCTGCTTTTACAACATGCTATAAAAACTCCACGGCCCCCCTGTGCCACAAATGTTTTGCTGCATATACAAGCCAGGGCCGGCGTTAGGGGGTAGCAAGCAGGGCAATTGCCTGGGGCCCCACGCCACAGGGAACCCTGTGTAGCTAAGCTGCTCAGGCTTTGGCTTCAGCCCTGGGTGGTGGGGCTCAGGGCTCAGCCCCATGTGGTGGGGCTTCAGCTTTCTGCCCTGGGCCCCAGCGTGTCTAGTGCTGGCCCTGCTTGGTGGACACCCTGAAACCTGGTCGTGGGCCCCTAGGGGGCCCCGGACCCCTGATTGAGAAGCACCGATCTAATGTAGACACTACTGCAAAACGTTAACAGAAGCTGCCAAAACCCTGGGGCCAATCCTACAACTTTGACTTACCTCATTTGTTCTGGCTCCCATGAGTGTCCCCCTGACCTCAACGGGCCTTCTTGCATGAATTAGGGACGCAGGACTGGGCTGTTTTCTTGATTCAGGTCCCAACGCTCTACGTTCCTCGAGCCCCTCAAAATTGCGCTTGGAATGCAGGACTGGGCCGTCTCCCTGGATCTTCACCGGGTCTCCTCTGCTTCCTTCATTTCCTTATTCCCCTACCCCCGATATATAATAATAAATGGTTCAACAATTGCTACAGGTAGTTATGGAGTCCAACACTTGCTTATAACCGCAGAGTATAACGATCCTTAACACCTCGCACTGATATGCTTATAACCATTTGTAACAATTCATCATGTTTATTATGGTAGTGCCTAGCGACCAGCCCAGATCATGGCCCCATTGTGTTAGGCATAGTACAACCACAGAGTAGCGGACACAGGCTACTCATGCCTGTAAAGTCTCTGTAATTCATTTAGAAATGGAACCTTATTATCAAATGTAACCAAAGGTTCATAATGCTCCCTTTGACTTAGGGAAGGGAAATACAGATATAGATGCCTTGATAGAGTCGTTTTCAAGTTTGTCGCTGGTTTTTTGTTGTTTGTTTTTTTTAGCTTCTTGCAGAGCTGGTTATGGAGAGTTGTTCTAAGAAGCCACCGTGACCTTTCCGGGGAACAATTTGCCATTGTTTTTGTGCAGACTTGCCTCTATTTTTACACTCTGTTTTGCTGACATGGGGACAGGGAATCCCTTGGGAATCTAGCAGTTAAAGGAGGGCGTGGCTGCAGCTCTGTGAGAAGTGTCTGGGCACTCTGATCTGTTTGCGGGAGATTTGTCTAGATAGGGCTGCTGTGAAATTGCTGGGCTTGCAGTGGCGAGGTCTGCTGATTCCTCGCGCCAGGAATTGTCACTCCCAGCACACAAAGGGCACGTCCTGGAAACCCTCACTCCCACTGATGAGGCATGCCCATGGGTTGTCCCATGGAAATCATGACAGTACTCATGTCATGATTAAAGTTTTCCCAGGCCACACCTACTGAAGATGCTTTGTTATTACGTGTATTACAGTAGTGACTAGAGACCAGGCACATAGCACGAGACAGTGTCTGCCTTCAAGATCTTACAATCTAGAGACAAGACAAAACAGGGATTATTAACCCCATTTTACAGATGGAGAAAATGAGGCACTGATAGATTAAGTGACTTGCCCAAGGTCATAAAGGACGTTTTGTGGTAGCCAGGAATTAGACTGATATGCCTTTAGTCTCAGGCCAGTACTTTAACCACAGGGCTAACTTTTCTCTTTAAAACATCATCTCTAACCAGCTTTACTGTTTAGTTGCTTCTGAGCTCCCTTCTCAAGACGCATCTTGGCATGGCCACACATCGACCTTCTTTTTGTGTTGTTATTGGTCATACTTGATTTAAAGGTAGCTAGCTTGCGTCACAGTGAAGTTACGTGCCCAAAACCACACAGTGAAATCAGTGGCAGTGCTGGGAAATAGAACCCAGGCATCCTGGGTGCCTCCTGCTGGACAGCACTTCCTCGTTAATATACAAAGGAACAATATATGCCTATTCAAGTTACTTTGTACAGCAACTGCCCTCACCTCTCTAACATGATTTCTTTTTTAGTTTCTGACCTTGGTGCTCTGGAAAGTATAAGCACTAAAAATCCTTAGGTGAAGCTGGCATGAAGCAAGAAGGTTTTCTGCATACTGAGCCCCTCCCTGCCCTATAGCACTGCGAATCCATCCCAGTCCTGACCTACAACAGCCTTACTACGCCAGCGCTACAAACCTGCTATGTCTTGTACAGCTCTGCCGATGCAGGACGCTCTGAATCTGCACGACCTCTGCTCTGCCAATGCACCTTGATCCTGACAGTCTAATCCTGGGCCCAAGGATGGTTGTTCCTGCTTCAAATCAGTGCCCAAACTGACTGGTTAGACACCCTACCCATTCTAATATCCTCCCATGCAAAGGGCCCAGGTTGTATGTCAGTACTACCACTCCCACTAGTTAGTTAGAATTCGGATCTTGCCAGTCAATCTTATACGCACTTTCCAGCCCTCACTTCCCTTAAGCAGCAACAGCTGGCTCTTCAAACAGACAGCGTGTGCACCCACTATGAAACAACCAAGGTGTAAATCAGGTACAGCTCAACTAAAGTCATTGGGACTAAATGACTGGTACAAACACGAGCAGACTCCGGCCTGATATCTGCAACTCTTATGCAGCTTTCAGCCTCAGTCATGACCCACAGTCTAACCAAAGCCTTCAATTATCTGCTATGACACACGGCAGGCTTTGGGACTGATCCAAAGCCCATTGAAATCACTGGACAGATTCCCATTAGCTTCAGTGGGCTTCAGAGCAAGCCACTTTTCACATGCTGTCCTGCCTCCTCATACAGGGTAGTTTATAGCATCTGATGCTATGGCGTGCACATGAATGTAAGAGTCGTTGAGAGCCAGTATGACCATTCTGGAGCATAGGTATTTCATGCTTTTAGAAATACATGCAAAATGCACTGGAGCAGAAATGAAAAACGTTAACACCCCAAACCAGCGGTTATATTATAGCAACCGGCACACAACGTAGTGTCAATTCTCTTCAGCGTGCCACATCTGCATTCTCCTCAAGGAAGAGGGAAAGGGGATCTGGAAATATGGAGAAAAGTTGTATGAAGTTTCCTCTGGGGCCACATTGTATCTTGTTAGCGACTTCCTATCGCAGATGTTCTGGGCAGGGATGGGAGAGCCCTGCTTGGGATCAGGAAACGCACATGGAGACTTGAAATGACTCCCCTTTGCTGAACATCTGGTTTGCAAATCAGCGGTCTGCATTTCCGATTTCATACCTGCCCTCCAAACCAAAGCCACAGACTTGTAGAGAGAAACACGGCTTCCCACTGCTCTTCTTATGTGACAGGACATCATGCTATCACTGCCACGGAGGTACTATAGGGAGGGGAGCCCCATTAGTCCCTATTCTTAATTACATTATTTTGCTAGCACCGAGAGACTCCAACAGGCTCTGTTGTGTTAGGTGCTGTACAAACACATGGTAAGAAGCAGCCCCTGCCCTGGAAAGCGTATAATAGAAAAGTCACACAATGGGTGAGGGGGACATAACGGGGGGAAGGGAAATGACTAGCCCAGTGCAGCTCATTGCCTCAGCCAGGAGTAGAAACAGGTCTCCTGACTCGCTCTCCACTGGCCTATCCACTAGACAACGCTGCCTTCCTGAGAAAGAGAGGAGACTGGCTAGATCTGTGCTGCAAATATTATGTGAGGCGCATAATACAACGTGACCGAGCTTGGCAGAATTAGATTTTTATTTTTTTATAATTTCAGTGGATAACATCGATGTTTATTTTAAGCGGTTTTTTTAGATTTTGATTCACAGTTGTGTGACATTATGGGGGTGGGTGGGTGGGAGGTGTCGGCCAATAAGTATTTAATGACGGTAGCCATTGAGATTCACAGAGTTAAAGCTTTTCAGCCGTTCTACCGCAAATTGTCAACATCGCAGGTCAAAATATAAAACAAATCATATCCTTAAATCAAACGGTAATAAGTTCTCAAGTAGCATTTTTTTTTCTTTGCCTCTCTGTACATTTCAGTTCTTATAGCTAGAAATCATTTTTTTGGGGGGGTCGCTTTTTGGGGTGCACAGTGAAATCGATGTTTACTGATAAAAACCCAATCCTTCCAAATGTAAACACAACCGTTAGTGTTTTCAGTTTTAAGCCAGAAACTTTGAAGCAAGGCGGTCAGTGTGGACTTCTGCTTATAAACTGACCCGATATGGCCCAGTACTATTACAAGGTCAGGCTTGACAAAGCCCTGGCTGGGATGATTTAGTTGGGGATTGGTCCTGCTTCGAGCAAGGGGTTGGACTAGATGACTTCCTGAGGTCCCTTCCAACCCTGAGATTCTATGATTCTATACACATACCAACGGGTGAATAAGAAAGGGAGCCAAAGACTGAAAATACTAAGAATAGAAAATACTAACGCAATGCATGGTAACTAACAACACAGTGTACTGTATAATAGCCACCAACGTGTTATCGCCCCTTATCTATGTGCTATCGGACCTCCCAATCATGTCTCTCACACTAAAGAAATTCAAAAGAACTTGGAACCACTACTGAGCTTTTAGTAAAACAAATTGAACATGCACAAAAATAGCAACTCTAGTAAACTGGCACAGAGCCTGGTCTATTGTTTTACCAAATTTAAATGCTCCCAGCGGGCAGTTTCACTGCTAGTTTTGTGGGGGTATATATAGGAAAACGCTCATTCTCTGGTCCTGATCTTCATGCCCTAAGACGTCTGAGCTGTTATTGTCTTTATAGGTCAGACTATGTCAAACCATTGGGGATAGGAACCTGGTAGGATCGCGGTGCTGTGTTTTTAATTGGATTCTGACGGCTGCAATAGGAATAGCATTGGGAAGTGGTAATTTGCTTGGGAGCGACTATTGTTTTCAGCGTCTGACTATATTACAGCAGTGCCCAGAATAGAGCAGCACTGCCTTTGGCTAAGGTTGCCTGACACTTCCCGTGATGAGATGCTGTTTTCAGTAGCTTAGAACTTTGCCAAACGTTAACTGTTTGGGCTCAAGTTTCCCATGCAAGGTGTCTGCCTCAGCATAGGCGCCAACTTCCCCTCTAGCCGGGGGGGTGCTCAACCCACCTACCCTCGTCCGCCCCAGGCCCTGCCCCCACTCCAGCCCTTCCCCCAAGCCCCTGCCCCCGCTTCGCCTCTTCCCGCCCCACCACCACTCCACCCCTTTCCCCAAGCCCCTGCCCCCACTCCACCCCGCCCTGCCTCTTTCTGCCCCCTCCCCCGAGCGCACCCCGTTCCCGCTCCTCCCCCTCCCTCCCAGCGCCTCCTGCATGCCACGAAACAGCTGTTCGCAGGAGGCGCTGGGAGGGAGGGGAAGGAATTGATCAGTGGGGCCATCAGCAGGTGGGAGGCACTGGAGGGGGGGAGAGGGGAGAGCTTGGCTGCTGGTGGGTACTAAGCACCTGCTAATTTTTTTTTTAATTTTATTAATTCGGTGCCGCAGACTGACTTTTTAAATTATGTTTTACGTTTCAGCTAGATTGGCTCTGCCATTTCTGAGAATGAGATTAGGGCAAAATATAAATTGTTTTGCCCATGTTAAAAAAATTCTTACAGCCATTTCATTGAGAAACTCTAGCACCTTCATTCTTTGAAGCAGGAACTTAACTTGGGCTGGAGGAGGAGAGGGGTGTAGGCCTTGCTGGAGCCCTTGGCATAACTAACAGTGGGAACCAAAGGCTGTGAACCAGAGTAGGCCTGGCCTTGGCAAAATAACAACACACTAGATCAGGGGTAGGCAACCTATGGCACGTGTGCCGAAGGCGGCCCGCGAGCTGATTTTCAGTGGCACTCACGCTGCCCGGGTCCTGGCCACTGGTCCGGGGGGCTCTGCACTTTAATTTAATTTTAAATGAAGCTTCTTAAACATTTTAAAAACCTTATTTACTTTACATACAACAATAGTTTAGTTCTATATTATAGACGTATAGAAAGAGACCTTCTAAAAACGTTAAAATGTATTATTGGCACACGAAACCTTAAATCAAAGTGAATAAATGAAGACTCGGCACACCGCTTCTGGAAGGTTGCCGACCCCTGCACTAGATATTGGCTAACCAAGTAAACACACTCCTGACTGGAGAGGATGGTACAAGAACACCAAGAGTTCTCAAGTCCCTACATAAACACATTCCTAAGAGATGGTAGAGGAACACACCGACCCCTCGTAAGATAAGGATGGGGTGACAGGATAACAGACGAGGACGTTGTGTTTGAACTAGCAGGTACGAGGTGTAGGGTGGTAACTAATCACATCAGGAGTGTCGTACGGAACTTGTTTGTATCAGTGTATAAAAGGAGACGTCATCGGAGAGGCAGCTTTGGCCAGCTGAGGGGGCAGTGTCCTGGTGCGCGGACTGAGCTGGTACCGTTGTCGTGGGCATACGTGTGTTAGTGCCCCTATAGAGCGCTTTGTCGACAATTAACCTGGCCAGGCACCTTTGCCCCTGAACCGAGCCCGTGGTCTTCCTTGTGAATAACTTCGGGGTCTGCCGAATGAAAACCCTTGCACCGTCAGCTAGTGCCGCTGACCTTGGAGCGCCAAGAACGGTAACGATGCTGCCGTAGCAATAACGTTCCTCAGCGCTTAACAACAAGGGGGCGAGAGGGGTCAGGGATGTGCTTTTTGCTATCGCTGGGAAAATCAACCCACAGGTGGCCCATTTATAAGCCTCTGGTCAAATCTCAATTTGCACATGCTCAGTCGAGGTTTGTTAGAGTTTGGCAGCTAAATTCCCTGGCCCCTCCCCTGCTCCGCCCCCTACCAGCTCGCCTAGTGCATCCCTCCTCTTCTCCCCGCTCCCCGCTCGGCCCCCCTCGCCCGCCACTTGCTGTGTGCGTCCCTCCTTTCCTCCACCCCCTCCTCCCAGCTCGGTCCCTCCACCGCCACTCGCCGCATGTGGGCCTCCGCTTCTCCCCCCTCCTCCCTCACTCCCCCCCACTGCTGCTTGCCGTGTGCATCCCTCCTCCCCGCTCGAGTGGTGGTGGGGAGAAAGGGAGGGCTGTGGCGAGCAGTGGGGGGGGGGCTGAGCGGGGAGGAGAGGATGAACCAGTGAGCGGCAGCAGGGACCTCTGGAGAGGGAGGTGGATTGCTGGAGAGGAGCAGCCAGGCAGCGGCGGGCAGCAAACGTGGAGCTTTTATATGAGCCATGCAGGTTCCCGGGCGGCAGAGGAGGTGGCATCTGCTACTCAGCTTCCCAGGTTCATCAGTAATCTCCCTGGGGAGTCCTCCTCAGCCACCTGGGAACCTGCATGGTGCATAATAAATAAGCAAAAGCTTCTGGTGGAAGCTCACTCCCAGCAGGGAGGGGAAGAGGCAGGCTCACCACGGCCCAGGCGTCTGGTGGCCAGGTCGGTGGCAGCTGCCTCCCTTGGCCTAGTCTGCCCACTGCCCATGAGTTCTGCAACCCTAACTTGTAATGGGCTATATTGTAATATGCCATTGTTAGATTGTGTTACACAGGAGGCCAGACTAGGTGATCACAATGGTCCCTTCTGGCCTTAGAATCTATGACTGCGAATTGCATTTTACACCTGGACTAATCCCATTAATGTCCATGGGGCTAGTGTGGAATGGGGTGCAGGTCAACGTGAGTGAAAGTATCACAACTTTCAGTCGTTGAATCCTGTTATTTATATCTTTCTCTGCTAGACCGAAGAGCCCATTATTAAATATTTGTTCCCCAAGACTGCAATCAAGTCGCCGTCTTTAAATACCTAGACGGGGAACAATTATTTGATAATGGGCTCTTCAGTCTAGTGGTTTGTTTGTTCACTTTGTGTGTATCATTCGCCTTCAACAATAAGACGACTCAGGTGCGTCTCACACAGAGTGCTCGAGCTTTTGATTTTACAGCGCAGCAGTTTTTCAACACTGACTTAAAAAAATCTGAAAACGTGCCTATTTTTTGGTAGGTTTTAGAGAAGGCGTCGTTTACATGGCAATGCTAGGTCAAGTGACAGTAACTGTGTAACACCCATGTCAGCGCCATCTAAGTCAGGAAGAGTGGGTGGAAATTAAAAAAGGGAAAGGTAAGGCCAAAGATGAAGAAAAACATCCTGACGTTGAGATGCATTAGGCAGGGAGAAATGATGGAGGCCTCGTTGCTTGGAACTTTTCAAACCAGATTGGACACAGGACTAGCAAATATACTGTAGGCAATAGGCTAGAATGACTCTAAAAGGCCTTTTCCATCTGTGGTTCTAGGGTAACGTAATCAATCCGTGGCCACCTAGAGCGTCAAGGTTATTGCTGTGCTGCACAATGTGGCAGTTTTGAAATTCCTGGCAACAGTGGGAATAGAACTCATACCTCTGCGTTGATAGCACAGGCCCCGCCCCTTAAAGGGGAATTACTGTTAGCGTCATAGGGCTTATGACAAACATCTGTGGAGTTCTGTGTCTTTCCAGTAGAGGGCAGTGGTACGCAAACGCTAGATAGCACTTTACAATAATTAGCCCAGTGCACAGATCTAGTGGGCGTTATTTCCTGTATCAGCAGCTATATAGCCTCCATGCCATACTTTTCCTCTGGAAATAATTGCATTTAGAGCCATATGCTGTTTGTTCTCATGCCTCATAGCTAGGGTTGGTCAACAAACAGGAAGTATTTTTTGCAAAAAATTTGAAAAGAAAGAAAACATTTTCATTTTGTTTAACATTGTTCATGGCATTTTTTGGTTTTTCAATAACGTGAAATGAATTTTTGTCTTTCTCCCCCACCCCTCTTTCCCTTTCTCCTGCTTTTTTAACATTTTTCCCCCAGGGGAAAAAATTATAAAGAAAAAAGGAAGAAAAATAACCCCCAAAACACACACCAAAACCCCCCTTTTTTTTTGGTCATCAAAATTTTTCAGTTTTAGCTTCATTTGAAAAAAATGTTGATGAACAAAAATTGTTGTGGGAGTTGAAACGTTTTTTCCACTGAAAAAATGTTTGGAGGATAATTTTTCCACCAGCTCTAATCACGCTTGTGCCAGACTTGCCCAGAAATGCCTGTCTTCATTTAGAACATCTGGATTTCAGCCCTTCATGATCAATCACACGTTGATCTCAACACAAAAATCCAAGGAAAAGAAATCATGGGAAATCAATTAGGACCTGTCGGTAGCAATGGTGCCCTTCATGATGGACTTTGCGCATTTAAGAAGTAGAGCCATTTGTGTCACTGATACTCCATTTGATTCCGCACCATTGCTCCGTGAGACCCTGAAACGGTTGACTCTTTCACATGGCCTGGGAGACTTGTTTCTCAATTGTCAGAGGGATCATTTGGGAATCCCAGTATGAGAACTTGGTATTTTCCAATTGGGAAGAATGGGAATGGGGCAGTGCCTTGTTCTTGGCGGTGGTGCTCTGTTGTTTTGTACTTTTTTAATTAATAGATCTCTCCATCCTGGAGACCTGCTCTTCTCTTCGATCCCAGGCCAAAGCATCTCTCAGGGGTCTCAGACTTCTGTCCTTGAAATCTATTCACACCGCCAGTGTAAAGGGCATGGCTGTTCCCAGAGACCATATGACACAATGACATTTCGCTGCTTTATTCAGCTCTTTCTCTTCCTGCCTCCCCCGGGGCACCCGGCTGTTAGCCCCCCTGCCCTATAACACTCTCACGGCTCAGTACGTGTGACAGTCCCACTCAGCGAAGAAGAACCTTCGACATTTCAGAGGCATGCAGCCGCTGCTTCCTTATAATGGTTCCCTCTGTACCAGCATACCTTTAAAAATCACGTCCCCCCTGGGTTAATATGAAATCCATTCAGCATTTCTGGCTTCCTCCTCACTGCCTCATTACAATGGGAGGCCCATAGTGATTATGGGAAGCAAAGATGTATGTGCTCAGATTCACCCCCCCCCCCCTTTAGTACCTGCATCTGCTTGCTTGGTCTATGGCCAAAAAAGTGACTTAAGTGCTTGTGTTTTTGTTAGATTTTTTTTTTTTTAAACCAAGCAAACCCGCCTGCCCGTTGCAAAGCTATAGCCAAGCGGCTAGGCCAAAATCCTGGGTCTCTGTTATGGTAATCGCACGGTTGCAGTCTCCACGAAGCAGATGCAGACTGGTTAATAAGAAGACTAACAGCCACAGAGGAGGAGAGTGACTCTTTTGTGAGGCACTTGCTGGGGTTGGAGGACACTTATAAGGAAACAACTGGAGCTTGTTGAATAGAAGTGCGGGTTATCAGATGGGTTTCGCTGGTTTCTGAGGGGTCTGTTTTTGGGGGGGGCTAAGGGATGGGTTTTGTTTTCCCTGCTGCTGAATTAGGGAAGTGCCTTGGCTGTAGCGATTGGTGGGAATAACGCTCCCGTCCCACGGTGCGGTGTTTGCCTTTCGGGAAGGGCCTGGGGTGGCTGAGAAAAGCCGGGCAGTCTTTTAATATTACTGACGGGTGCAGGTCGGAAGTAGGGTGGGTCCCCGCTGGGGAGTCTGGCTCCTGCAGCTGAATCCGGGTTGACGGAGCTCAGAAGCTCCAGGGCTGTTTGGAGCTGGGATTTGGTCCAATCTGTTATAAATGGAGAGGGTGTTGGTGACATTGCGAGCGGGGTGTGGATTTCAAATCCCCTCCAAAGGGAATGGGTGCTTCCGATTCACAGGAAGTGGGACACGGAGGGCAGGCCAGGGATGGGGCGGGAGTGTGGTCAGATCACATTGCATACAGCTATTCTCTGCTTCTAGGGCTTGGTGAGGACCAAGAGAAGAGGCTGCTCCAACTGAGGCCAGTGGCAGGGCCCTGCCCGGCCCCAGAATATGGGGCGTGTAAAAGTGACTTAAAGCCTAAGGGACAGAATACCAGAGAATCGGAGCAAGGGGATTCAAGAAAACCATTTTGTTTGGTCACCGTCTAAATGAAGGGTATAAGCTGGGACTCCTGTCTCAGCCCGGAGACAAAGACCTGGTCTAGTGGGAGCATGGAGCTCCTGAGATCTAATCCTGGCTCTGACACCCACACCCTCTGTAGACTTCAGCAAGTCACTTAACCCGTGTGTGTCTCCATTCCTCTAGCTGTACAAGGAGGAGAAGAATACTTAGTTGCCTGCCCATGTCTCCGGGGGGTGGGTGGGAAGGATTAACCAATTAGTTTTACAAAATGCTTAG
The DNA here is from genome assembly GCA_003942145.1 of Platysternon megacephalum. Taxonomy (NCBI): domain Eukaryota; kingdom Metazoa; phylum Chordata; order Testudines; family Platysternidae; genus Platysternon; species Platysternon megacephalum. The sequence continues at coordinate 1,038,873 of QXTE01000276.1, forward strand.
AAGATGAACAATGCTGCATGGGCAAAATCCATCGCTCAGCCTTGGTGGAGTTGCATTTGCTTATGTCTGGTGCTGTGTTATTTTCATCCATGCTTTTCCTTCACTCATCCGCAGGGTGTTGCTAATGACCAACGAAAGGCACTCAGCCCAATCTGAGCCTGAACATGCTGGTTCTAAGTCACTCCAGATGTGTGTGTGACACCATTGACTGCTGGGGGGTGCTTAGACCTTCCTCTGAAGCATCTAGTCCTGGTGACTGTCTTACAGTATCTATCTATCTATCTATCTATCTATCTATCTATCTATCTATCTATCTATCTATCCCCATACACCCCTTCTATCTATCTATCTATCTATCTATCTATCTATCTATCTAATCAGCAATCGTGATCCTCTCTGTAAGCCAAGGGTTGAACAATCACTCCAGCAGTTTAAGTAATTCTGCCAGCAAAAGATTCAGATAAATAAATATATTCCCTCTCCAATTCAGGTAGCTCCTCCAGGCTTCAGTGTGGTCTCCTAGGACTCCAGGGTCAGTAGCAACCCTATTTAATCAGCCCATATGATCAGTCCCGTTCGTCCCTCCCAAGTTGCAGAAAGGCCCTTTGAAACCTTTGTCTCTTTAATGAATTATCTGCACGTTGCCGTTGATGATTTAACCAGCCAGCTTATTCTGCACAACCGTTCTCAGGTTAATAATGTGCAATGCTGGCTACAGTTGAGAGCTTTAAAAAAAACAAACAAAAAAGCCAAAACCCTGAAAAAGCAAAGCACTGTAAATAATTACAACTGTCAATTTCCCTTTGCCAAACCTCCTATTGCGCCATTGTCCTCAGTGGTTTCATTTGTAGATCTTAGTCACCGAGTGTTCCATTTAAAAAATGTGGTTTATACACAGACAATGCACTGGAATGGAAGGGTTCCCAATGAAATCCACAGCAAAACTCCCCTTGGTGTGAATGGGAGCAGGAGCAGAGCCAAGCTAGGCACTTCGACGAAGTCAACAAGAGTTGGGATGGCTCAGGATTTGGCCTCAAAAAACCCGATCCAAAGCTGGGACTCTTCCTATTGACTTCAGACTTCAGTCTTCTTTGGGTCAGGTCCATAAACACTGGTTCAGGAAAACACTTAAATACCCTTCTGGACTGGGAGCCCTAGCTGAGAAAGTTGCTTCTGCTGCGTTCTGTTGAAGGTGAATTTCCCCCAAGAGGTTTACTACCTGTCGCAGTCTGAATGCTTCCCTTAATAACATCAGATGGGCACCAGCTTGCATATTGCTCCAAAATTGACAATAATAATAAATATGCAAACAAACACATCCAGCTCACCTCCTCCCAACTCACGGGAGACGGAGTTTTCCAGGAGGATACTGGTGTTAATAAATCACAGGCATGTCAATATGGCCCACCACCGAGACAGTCAAGGCAACCTAATCTACAAGCGCATTAGGATGTGGGAAAACAATCATCCAAGAAGGAAACACATTATCTGGCCTTGTCACTTTACAAAGTAATTTAAATTAATTTTTCCCTAGAGTGGTTAGGGACCACTGCTGCTTGCCCTTGTCTATTCTCTCTGGCTAATGAAGCTTTACCAGCTACTGCTAGTGAATTTCTATTAAGACCTCATCTTAGAGGTTACGGGGCAAAATCATTTCTGCTCCTGGGAAAGATGTCTATGAATTTGTAATTGTAAGTCCATGTTTGATAGGGATTAGCATCTGAAAGGGATAGAGCATGTGGTGGGGTGAGGGTGGGGAACATTATTTCAATTAGTAGAAGAAAAGCAACTTAACGTCTGATTATAGTTTATGCTTTTAATTTTCTTCTATTCAGGCATTTGGGATCATTATTTTCATAGGACATTTCTCTCCGCAGCCACTGCCTCGCAGCTCTGTTAAAGTACACATGAGATGGGGTGGTTTCATTCTCCCGACTTTTCTCCCACGTGATAGCCGTAACTTCAAAATTTAGGGGGGAAAGTTGGTTCCTCTCCCACTGTATCTTCTCTGGGCCTGACCTGCCGTTTGTGCAGGTGATATTAGCTAATGATGCCGTTGTTCATAAAGGGGCACTGAACTATGAACTAGTTGCTTTATTCTTATTTATTTAGACAGGAAGCTGCTCTTGTTTTAAGGCACTGGACATGGGTCTAGGTCAGGGGTGAGCAAACTACGGCCCGTGGGCCACATCCGGCCTGCGGGACTGTCCTGCCCGGCCCCTGAGCTCCTGGCCCAGGAGGCTCACCCCCGGCCCCTCCCCTGCTGTCTCCCCACAGCCTCAGCTCACTCCGCCGCCAGCGCAATGCTCTGGGCGGCCGGGCTGTGAGCTCCTGGGGCAGCGCAGCTGCAGAGCCCGGCCTGGCCCGGTGTCTGTGCTGCGTGGTGGCGGCGGCGGCCTGGCCCGGCTCCAGTGCCACCAGCCACCGGTGCTCCAGGCAGCGCGGTAACAGGGCACGGAGCAGGGGGGTTGGATAGAGGGCAGGGGAGTTCGGGGTGGTGGTCAGGGGGCGGGGGTGTGGATAGGGGTCAGGGTGGTAACAGGGGGTTGAATGGGGGCAGGGGTCCCAGGGGGGCAGTCAGGAAGGAGGGGGGGTGGATGGGGTGGCAGGGGGCAGTCAGGGGCAGGGGTTCCAGGGGCAGTCAGGGGACAGGGAGAAGGGGTGGTTGGATGGGGTGGGGGGCAGTCAGGAATGAGAGGAGGGGTTGGATGGGGCGGCGGGGGTCCGGGGTCGGTCAGGAGACAGGGAGCGGGTGTGTGTGGATGGGGCAGGGGTCCTAGAGGGGCCGTCAGGGAACGGGGGGGTTGGATGGGGCAGGAGTCCCGGGGGGCAGATAGGAGGTGGGGGCTGAGCCACGACCCCCTCCCCTAACCGGCCCGCCATACTATTTACGAAACCCGATGTGGCCCTCAGGCCAAAAAGTTTGCCCGCCCCTGGTCTAGGTTCAATTCCTGGGTCTTCCAGAGACTCCCTGGGGGACCCTGTGGAAGTCACTCCATTTCTCCCTTCCTCATCCGAAAAACGAGGCTGAAGACAATGCTTCCTTCTTTGCAGATGGTAAGATCACTGCGGCTGGGCCTGGCTCTGATTACGTGGTGATACAGTGCTTAGCACAATGGGAGCCTGATCTCAGGCGCTACTGTAATACTAAAATTATAATAATTACAAGGGATTAATAATCATATCACCATAGCTTTGGAGGGGGGAGGTCTGTGTCATTTCGTCTCAGCCTGTGAATAGCTTCTCCATCAGGGCTAAGTCAGCCCCATACAACAAAACCAGGTTTGTATTGAGGGTCACTGGCCCCCACATAAGACCAGTGCTTAATTTCACATCAGGCAAATTTGATCGCACTTGCCTCAACTCTGCCAATTTCAAACCACACAATGAAGGCCAAAGCAGATTATCGGTGCTCCAATGGGGCTCAGTCCGTGGGCCTAACCTGTAGCCCATCTGCTTTCTCCGCTCAATCGGGTCGGCTACTCCTTGGCAACTGCGCAATCAGTATTCATGACTGGAGAGTCACCGTGACAAAGACCAGTTATTATTTCGGGATGATCGTGAAAGCCATTTAGGGTCATGCCTAGTGAAAAGAAGGGAGAAAACTCTTCCACCACCTATGCTGTCAGCTGAGATGATCATTGTTATGGGGTTTCCAGTCCTTCCAGCTTCCTGGCTTATCAGTGAATGCAGCTGGAAGCTTCAAACACCCTCCCAGCTTGCTGCTGATTTTATGGGGTGAAGATTAGAGATGATGATCGGATAGTAAATTATTCATTCCATTTGATAGCGCTGGGCAATAGGGAATATCTAGATAAAATTAATCTCTCCCCTCTTTTTAAGTATCACATATTGGAATACTTACTATCTCCCACTGCAGTGTTACAGTAACACTTGTCCTTGAATTACTAGTCATGTATCCTCCTTCTGTGCGCTGAACAGAGAGCAGAGGGAAAATAATGAATGAAAGGTCTCAACTACTGCACTCAGGCAGGACTGGAGTTACATGACTAGAATCCCTGGAAGTATTCAGACTTTCATAGATTAAGGCGAGAAGGGACCACTGGTATAAAGTAGTCTGAGCGTCTCCATAACACCGGCCAGAGAATCTCACCCAGGATGGGGCAGAACAGGACAGGTTGGCTTTTTTGGGAGAGAGGAAGTTTTAACTTCCTTGTCCTGGCCGAGTTGCCGTTTGGCCCATCACATTTTGCCTGGCTGAAATTCCCTCTGCAGCTTCTACTGGACTCGGTGTTCTTCGCTTCCACTCCAAATCTGCTGTGCAGGGTTGCTGTGTGCTACCGCATTCATCTCAAGAGTGGAGCAGAACAAATTATTTGCCTTGAGTCACGCATTCAATGAATGCAGGATGCTCCTGCGGCTTGGGAAGGAACAGCCAGCAGGGGGCGACTTCCTAGGATTTATTCAAGAAGTGGTTGCAGGTTTCCCCCGGCAGCTCTGCTCAAGAGCTAGATGCATTTCTGACGGATGAGTCTGTCTGCAGTGTTGTTGTGGCTGTATTGGTCCCAGAATATTAGAGAGACAAGGTGGGTGATATCTTTTATTGGATTGGACCAGCTTCTGCTGGTGACAGAGGCAAACTTTCGAGCTACACAGAACTCTCCTTCGGGGCTGGGAAAGGTACTCCCAGCATCACAGCTAGATACAAGGTGGAGCAGATTGTTTAGCACAGGTACTGAGCAGCACATATTCTAAGGGACCATTCAGGCCCGTTAACACCTCCGCAGTCATAGGACAAATAAGGGAAGGGGGGCTAGTGAGTTACAGATTGTTGTAATAAGCCATAAATCCAGTATCTCTGTTCAGTCCATGACTTTTAGTGTCTCGCAGAGTTATGAATTTAAGCTCCCAGGCTCGTTTTTGGAAAGTGTTGTGCAGGTTTCCTTTGAGGACGAGGACTGAGAGGTCAGCTATAGAGCGATCACTTTGTGACAAGCGCTCTCCCGCAGGTGACAGGGTGTTTTTGTCTTTTATCATTTTGCAGTGTGAATTCATTCGAGACCCTAGCGATTGTCTGGTTTCACCCATGTATTGTTATTGGGGCATTTGGTGCACTGGATGAGATATACCACATGTTGTGATAGGCATGTGTAGGACCCATGGCTCTTGAAAGGTGTGCTGTGGTGGGAGTTGATTATTGTAGCAGTGGAGAAATTCTGCAGGTTTTGCATCTGTTGTTGTGGCAGGGTCAGGTGCCACTCTTGAGTAGGTGTGTCCTGGTCTGTCGGGAGCTTGCTTCTTAGCTTGAAAGTTTCTCTCTCTCATCAACACAAGTTGGTTCAATAAAAGATATTACCTGACCCACTCTGTCTGTATAGCAATTACTCTTGTGAGTAGTCCCACTGGAGAATTCTTGTAAGTACTACTCCAGGGTTGTATAATCAGTCTATAAGTCTGTGGCTAAGAATGATTACTGTGCTGAATCCTGAGTCGGTTTCCTCAGTCTCCATTCGGGCCCGGCCCATTGAAATGGGTGGGAGTTTTGTCTGCTAAGGACTGAGTGAAAACTGAATAAGAACTCTAGGCTTTAGTCCCGACCTTGCAAAGTGCTCTGGATTCCCTGGGAATGAAAGGTGCTGCAACAATATCATTAATGTTTTAGCTACAAATTAGCCAACACCTGAGGCACTGTTTGTCCAAGGAGGATGCATGAAATATTAGGGCAATGGGGACAGTAATTAATAATCCAGATCCTCAGCTGGTGTAAATCAATCAGTGGAGCGATGCTGATTTACACCAGCTGGGGATCTAGCCTAGCCTTTCGAATTTCACGTTGTATGGGAACTGTTCTCTGCCTCACTGTGAAGCAGGATGGGGGCTCACTGTATTGGTTTATCAGCTAGTGCCTTTGGATTATATACTGAGCCGGGTGGGGGGAGGGAAGGGGTCTGGGTTTTCCTCTTGCTCGCACTGGTGTGAATCCGGAGTGACGCTGCTGAAGTCGATGGAGTAACGCTGGTATGAAAGGGTTGTGAGAAGAGACCCTGGGACTTAGTCTCTAGGCACGTGTTCTACGCACGAGAACTTAACAGAGTCAAGGCACAACTCAGGCCAGAGAGCGAAGGTGTCGTCAGATGTCACCGGTGTGGTGCTCTGCTCTGCTCTGTCCAATGTTGATAGCAGTTGGCTGCGTGCGTGTTCCCTCTGTGTGCTGCCCCGGCTCTGCAGATCGCTGACACAGCAGACCTCCGAGAGAACCCCCAATGACCACAGACTCCGATAAGGTACGAAGGCGCCGGCCAGGTTTATTGTCAAACGAAGCACAGTAATAGTTTCCCGCAGACACTACAGGGCATACTATGAATATGTGCCCCCTGTTAATAGACCGGCTCAGTCCGTGGCGGGATTCTCCACTGCCCCCTAGGCCAGACCAAGATAACTCCTCAGGGGTACACTTTTATACACAGGTACAAACAAGTTACACATCACTCCCGACGTATAGAGGTGCAACCCCTCTGCGTGTTAGGGTGCCGCCTCTCACCTTGTACATGTTGGTTCGAACAAAACAACTCTAGCCATCATATTACCCTCCTGCCCCTGTCTTTAGGATGGGTCAGCCTGTTCCTTGTTATCTATGTGGAATGTGCTCGTACCGGACTGTTCTGGTACCATCCTGGCACATGTTTATATTACTAGGGCTTAGTACCCTTTAGGTATGTGTATCATTGCAGCATCAGCCTTCTTCTTGCCAGCTCCTGTGAGCAGGGCCTGCCTCTGGCTCACAGCTTAACTTCGCTTTATGTTAGCAAAGTCTTGACCATTACTTTAGTTCAGGCTTTAGGTCTCATACTGGGCCTCTGATACAAGGGTTTATGTTTCAGGGCCTCTTTTTACCACATGCCCCCAGCTCAGCCCGGCAGAACACAGATGCCTCTCAGCAGGGCCGGTGAGTGCGACCGGGAGGCAGGGCATGGAGGAGTTGGTCTCTGCGGGGCCTGGAGGGAGGGGTGCTGGGCTGTGAGGGGGCGGGGGAGATCTCTGGGTGTTGGGGCATTAGGGAGTGGGGGATCTGTGTGGAGTGCTGGGCAGTTGTCGTGGGGCTGTGGGCAGGGGGAGCACGGGGCAGGGGTGGTGTTGTGCAGGGCATTTGTGTTGTGTTGTGCATTTGTGGCAGGGTCTGGGGGTGGGCGTGCTGGGCAGAGTGGGTCTGGACGGGCTCTGTCCATAGGGAATTGGGAGGAGGTGTTCCTGTGTGGGGGGATGTGTGGCGCGGCATGGGGCATGCTGGCAGCACAGGGCCGGGCAGACCATTGTGCATCCGCCGGTTTGTAAATAGTGCCCTTGCACTGGGCTGGGCGGAGTGGGGCCACCCCTGCCATGCCATTGCCCCTGGCCGGCCCCTCGCTCTGGGGACCAACCCCCCCGCGCCAGGCTCCATTGCCCCATAGGGGCCCACAAATATGTTTGGCTGGCGCCAGGCCCACAAAAGGTTAATCTGGCCCTGCCAAATTATGACTGGTACTAACAGGGAATTTGTTTACCCAATTTGTAGTTACTGTGTAACTTAATTTCTTTACCAATTTGTTTTTTTCCTTGCCTTCATGTTGTTTGCTGCCATTCATTTGTTGATTTTTACCTGTGTGTTGGTTAAACAGTTTAGCAGTGTTATGCACATTGTAAATGACATAGAGCAGTAATACAACACTATAACAAGAATACAGTAATACAGCAATAATAGTTGCTTTTACACAGTAGCCAAATTCAAATGAACTGACAGTGATTTCTAGCTGATTGCCAACTTAATTGTTCATATATGGTAGATTGAAGTGTATTTGACCAGTCTCTTATTTATAAAGCACTTCATTTTTCTTTTCTTGATGCTTGGAGGGTTTCTTCACCGTATACTGATTATCATCTGGTGTTTTTTGTGGTGTGGTATCTTCTGGTGTCTTTGGTCTGTGGGATGCAACCTTAAACAGCTAGTTAGTTAACATAATAAAGTTTTTTGTTTGTTTTACATCTCTTCTTGTTTTCAGTAATCCAAATTGAATACACTGATGAATGTAGTTTGTTCATGATGTGATGGGGACCAAGTCTTTTATAACACAAGCTATACTTTTGCAATTGTTGTATAGACATGCATTTTCACTTGAGGTGCATTACTAATAGTTTATACTAAATAAAATGCTTAACCACTAAAATAGATACTCACAATCTTCTATGAGAAGGTGTATTGCTTTCCCTTGCTGAGCACTCTGTTTTAGCAAAAGAGTTAATAACAGAATTTTTACCAAACTTTTTAGATTTAATTTGCTTGTGATACCAATTCCACTTTTGTTAACTGTTTAGAAGCACAAACTTTAACAACCACTACGTCCCTTTAACATAATATAAAAGAAAATAAAAATTAAACCAAAATGAATTTTAAATACAGGTGTATGCAAATACTTTGAGGGTATTATACTTTTATGACGCTTGGTTGTTTTTGGGAGACAAAGGTGGAAACCCGTTGAAAAGGTGGAAACCTGTTGAAATTGTTTGGTTAGCTTTATGCATAAATTGTTATTTTAAAACATTTTTGTTATGACATTCTTATAACTATATTCAAAAGTGCAAACGAGTTTATAAAAAGCCCAAACAAGAAATTGATATTTTGTTAATATTACCTTAATCTTAAGGTTGAGGTTTTCCCACCTTTTTATTTCTTTGAGTAAAAATAAAAAAAAACAACTGTGATTAATAAAAGAGAATTCTTTTTGTTTGTGATTGCATTATTCGTTAAGGCAGAAATATATGTACATATATTTATAACTGAGACCTTGTTGAACTTTGAAAAAAAATGGTATTAATAATATTATGATGGTTATGCCCCAATCATAATATTAAAATAGCGTGGTACAACTTATATATATATATATATTTAAATGGGTATAAAATTGACTTTTGTTACAACAAAATAAAAATAATAAAAAGTAGTCACGTGACACACACAACACAGGACAACATACATGACATACAGGACTAATTTACAATTAAAAACAAATGGTGCCAGAATTCCATTTATAACTATACAAAATAAGGCAAACAAAAATACAAAATAAACAAAAGGGTTAAACATTTAAATAAGCAAGTTATTACCTTGTTATTTAAAACTTTTAATAAAAATTGATACAATTCATATTATTTTCAAAATGTGTTGTATTAATTTAGTAACTTAAGGCATTTTCCATTACTTTATATTAACTTTATTTTAAAACTCTGCTATATGGAAATAAGGATAGCCCATGTTTCAAATATTAGTTAGTGGTTAGGATTAGAAGCAGAGTCTGCATTTCCGTTGCATGGCAACCATATCTTCAAGAAAGTTAGGAGTAATTCCAGCGGTTGCATTCCTGAAGGGTTAAAATAATTAATTGACTGGATTTTCTTAATGTTTTTACCTTATTTTCTCTTTGTTTGTTTGTTGTTTTGTTCTGTTCTGCTCAATCTTTTGGAGGTTTATAACTTTTAACTTTTAAAACAGAGAGAGAGAGAGAGAGCAGAAGTGAGGCGAGGCGGCAGAAGGGGGATGAAGAGCAACCTAGGAAGGTAGGGAGACCTGAGCCAAGAAGGTATCTTAAAGTACAGGCAGCAGCAGCAGCAAGTTTAGCAAACTGAGAAAGGATATGAAGGAAAACGTAACGGGTATTAAAAATATTTCAGAAAGAAGGTTCTGCGTTTAGCTCTGAGCGCGGAGTGTGGTTCAGTCGGTTAACGCAGTTGGGAACCCCACCCCAGCGTTTTATCCTGGCTCTGAGAGGAGAGTGGGGGTAGTTACGTGCGCTTGTAAAACCTGAATTTGTTCCCCCAGTGTATGTTGCTTTTGTGTGCATGCCAGATGGATGGCGGGAGTGCCCTTTTTAGCTGCCGTTAGCTGTTTTGGGGCAACTCCATGGGTTAATGCATCAATTCTAGGTGTTAACCCGCTTCATTTCATTTTTTTTTACTTTGAAATTCTTTTTTATTCACTCCCCTGCGATCAAGTCGCTGCTCCTGTCTCCTAATGTGCTCTGTGAACTGTTCCATTTTTTCCTTCATCTGATTTACCAATTCAGTGAAAAGTATTGTGTGCTACTCTTTCCTTCCTTTCCTTCTCCCGTTCTGACAGGCACCAGGTCTCGGTTTAAGTTTAACCAGAACCTGGCTTTTATCATAAGGTGGTGGTTGCAATGCAGTGGACCCTGTTTCATCTTTTAATTTTACTAGGACCACCTTTTTCCATTTCTGTCCCCATTCTTCAGGCACAGGGGAGCTACCTGAAGCCTGCTGTTGACCACCAATATTTATAACAGGGGACGGCACATCTCTTTTTTGTAGGTTTCTTACAGCTGTTGTCAATGTTTTATTCTGTTCCTGTGCTGGCTGTGGGCTGCTTGCCACCCCGCAAGGAGAGAGAGCAGGCCTGGGCTTTGTAGTGTCTTCTGATTCTTTTAACACTTCCTTTGTTTCTGTTACCTGCCCCGCCAATTTTGTGGCATGTTGTCTTAACCTTTTAACAGCCATGGTTATAGTTTGCAATATTCTGCATTTCAAGGCTACAGTTTCTGCCCAAGCCTTACAAATTTCATTCCATGTTTCTTCCCCACTATATTTTTAAAATTCATATGGACCTCTTTTGCTAGCAACCCAGCTGGTCCACAAGTTATCAAACTCTGTGGGGATTTGCAGGGAGGGGATAAGGAGGTTCCCTACCTCGTGGCTTTCTGTCATGTTAGATCGTGATTCCTACAGCGGACAGCTCGCTTACTCACCAGATCAGCGGTCGGGGTCACCAATGTCATCAGATGTCACCGGTGTGGTGCTCTGCTGTGTCCAATGTTGATAACAGTCGGCTGCGTGCGTGTTCCCTCTGTGTGCTGCCCCGGCTCTGCAGATCGCTGACACAGCAGACCCCGAGAGAACCCCCAATGACCACAGACTCCGATAAGGTACGAAGGCACCCGGCCAGGTTTATTGTCAAACGAAGCACAGTAGTAGTTTCCCGCAGACTCTACAGGACATACTACAAATATGTGCCCCCGACAATGGACCGGCTCAGTCCGTGGCGGGATTCTCCACTGCCCCCTAGGCCAGACCAAGATAACTCCTCAGGGGTACACTTTTATACACAGGTACAAACAAGTTACACATCACTCCCGACGTATAGAGGTGCAACCCCTCTGCGTGTTAGGGTGCCGCCTCTCACCTTGTAATTGTTGGTTCGAACAAAACAACTCTAGCCATCATAGAATATTAGGGTTGGAAGGGACCTCAGGAAGTCATCTAGTCCCACCCCCTGCTCAAAGCAAGACCAACTAAATCATCCCAGCCAGCCAGGGCTTTGTTAAGCTGGGCCTTCAAAACCNTTACCATCCAGCCCCAGTCTTTAGGATGGGTCAGCCTGTTCCTTGTTATCTAGGTGGAATGTGCTCGTACTGGCCTTTTCTGGTACCCTCCTGGCACATGTTTATATTACTATGGCTTAGTACCTTTTAGGTATGTATATATTTGCAACATCAGCCTTCTTCTTGCCAGCTCCTGTGAGCAGGGCCTGCCTCTGGCTCACAGCTTAACTTTGCTTTATGTAAGCAAAGTCTTGACCATTACTTTAGTTCAGGCCTTAGGCTTCAGACCAGGCCTCTGATACAAGGACTTATGTTTCAGGACCTCATCTTACTACAGAAGACATCAGAAAAATAACAGGGTGAGCTGCTTGGGATACTGGCTGAGCCTATGGGGCTTCAATCATTTGGGACAGGCCAGTTCCTGAGGGTGTGTGGTGGCAGAAGGAGAGTAGCGGTGGCAGGGGGGTGGAATGCAGCAGGTCCTTCTCCAGCCGATCCTTCCACCTCTGTCCCCCATCATGCTTTTTTAAGCCGGCCCCACTATGGGTGGGATGGGAGGAGTGGAGCTGGGGCAGAGACGAAAGCTACTATGTAATCGTTAGAAGGAGGGGGAAAGCCCAATTAGTTGGCCCTTTACCTAGGGAGGAGCACACTGAGTTCCCCCCCGGCAGCTTTGAGTCCGTGCACACAGAGCACCGGGCTGGGTTGCAGGTGGGGCACCCCTTCAGCCATGGGGCTTATAGGTCACAACATTTAGGCTGTTTTCTGCCCTACAGAGGCCTGGCACTCCATGAGTGCTGTTGTGCCAGCATCTCATTAGGGTACTGGCTCCCTCTGGGCCCTACTTTGCTAAGCAGTGCAATCTCTTGGGGCGAGGCGTTGTTGTGATTGATGGGCACCATCACTCCATTCCCATTCCCGGGCAGCACCCAGCTGGGCATAGCCACCCCATGGATCTGCCGGGGGGAGGACTGGCTGGCTCTAGCCACTGCTCTGCTAGGCATTGCAATCCCTCGGGCTAGGCACTGGGACAACTGACAGGCATCATCATTCCATTCTGAGTAGCTCAGAGGAGGTATTTGCAGGACTCCAACTGCAGGGGGATGAACAAACACTCAGAGGAAACACAAACACTTGCTCTGTCCTGACATCTAGTGTGTGTTGCCAAATAGTCTTCACCCCCCACCAGCCGCTGTTTATCCAGGCAATCTGTAGCCGTGCCCTCTTTTCAAAGCTTTCCTCTGCTTGGATGACTCCAGGCCTGCTTCCAAAAGAAAGGCCTCTTGTGTAGAAATGTGTCTAATTAGCACCAGCCCTCAGGGGGCTCATTAAGCGAGTAGCAAAATGCAAGAGGAGCCTCTTTCTTCCCTCTCTTTTGTGTGTGTGTGTGTGTGTGTGTGCTGTGGGGAAGCGAATCTCTCCCAGTGAGAGCCTGCTTGTCTAACTGCACCAGGAGGCAGGATTTCAGCTGGGCAGAAACAGAATTTTGTTTCAAACATGCACTTTTATTCCCTGTGTACACAGAATGCCCCGAAAATCGGAGCCTCTGTCAGATCCAGGCAGTCCCACAATAATAATGCCTAGCTCTTATATAGCAGTTTTCATCAGTAGATCTCAAAGCCTTTTACAAAGGACATCCGTGTCATTATCCCCATTTTACAGCGAGGGAAACTGAGTCACAAAAGGGGATGTAACTTGGCTGCTGGGCGATCATTAGACTGTGTCAGAGTTGGGAATAAAACCCAGGTCTCACTAGTGTGCTAGGCCAGTGGCTCTCTACCTTTCCAGACTACTGTGCCCCATTCAGGAGTCTGATTTGTCTTGTGCACCCTCAAGTTTCACCTCACGTAATAACTATTTGCTTACAAAATCAGACAAAAATACAGAAATGTCACAGCACATTATTACTGAAAATTTGCTGACTTTCTCATTTTTACCATATACACCTCTACCCCGATATAACGCCACCCGATATAACACGAATTCGGAGATAACGCGGTAAAGCAGTGCTCCGGGGGGGCAGGGCTGCGCACTCCGGTGGATCAAAGCAAGTTTCACCTATAACACGGTAAGATTTTTTGGCTCCCGAGGACAGCGTGATATCGAGGTAGAGATGTAATTATAAAATAAATCAATTGGAATATAAATATTGTACTTACATTTCAATGTATAAAATATAGAGCAGTATAAACAAGTCATGGTCTGTATGAAATTGTAGTTTGTACTGACTTCACTAGAGCTTTTTATGTAGCCTGTTGTAAAACTAGGCAGATATCTAGATGAGTTAATGCACCCCCTGGAAGACCTCTGCGTGCCCCCAGGGGTAAACGTACCCCTGATTGAGAACCACTGCTCTATGCACATGGGCACACTGCACAAAACAGAAGCCTTTGTCTAGTCAAGGATACAGTTCTAGGCTGTCTCTGAAGAGGAACAATGGGATTTTTAAATACTTGAGAGTCAGTGCTGTAGAGAATGAGGTCAAGAAATTTGGTGGTAGGGCTGGGGGTGGGCGCCAGAATATTTAATGTCATGAAAAGTTGCAAAATAAATGAACAAGTTTTGTTTTGTTTGCAAATTTTCTGTAACTTTTTCAACAACAAAATAGGAAATGAAACAAAATGTACATTTCTTTTAGGAAAAAAAATACATTTAAAGGTTTTTGTGTCCCTCCCCCCATTTTTACTCCTCTCTTCCCTCTCTTCTGGGGCAGAAAAAGTAAAATTGGGAGAGAAAGGGGTGGGAGAACCCCAAAAATGAAAACCTTAAAAATGCCCTCCAAAATGAAATGATTTTCCTTTTGAAACTTTTAATTGAAAATAGTTCTTTTTTTTTTTAACCAAAATGAAAATTCTCTGTGAAAATTTTAATTTTGGTCAAAAAGCCATTTTTTGTCAAAAAAAAGTCTGATGAAAAATGTTTGGGCAGATCAGTGGAAATTTTAAAATTCCAGCAGCTGATTGTCCACAACACTTGATAAATTGACAATGAATAATCTAAATTCACTGGGAGGTTGCAAAATGGACTGGCATGCTCTGGTTTGGGACCTGAGAGGCCTGGATTCTGGTCCCAGTCTACCATTGACTCACTGTGTGAAGTCACATACATCCCCTATTTGTGCCTCAGTTTCCCACCTGTAAAGTGGGCATACCAAAACTTAACTCTCAGCTGTTGTGACATTTAATATACAAATGAATGTAAAGATGACAGAGAAAATAAGATTTCCCCAAATCTCTGATCTGTATCCAGTGGCAGCTTGCAATTTCTGTTATCTGCTGGATCAGAAGCCATGGGTTGCCGTGGAGAGAATTATGAAATCATAAATCGAACTGCAAAGCAAGATTTAATCCGTTGAGATTTATTACATCTTCTCTGGTACGTTTCCTGCTATCTTAGCCATTTTCCACTTCCTGTCCACAGATGGTCTGATTGAACAAACACATGCTGTACATCACGCCTCTCACATCCTTACCTTAAATAAAGTCTCCACAAGACCTTCCTCACAGAACCATAGGTTGTAAAGACTGAAGGAACCTTCCTGAGCAGCTGGTCCAATGTGCTGCACCAGAACATAAGAGTTGCCAGACTAGATTAAACCAGGATCTTCATCCCAGATCCTGTCTCTGACAGTGGCCAGCACGGGCTGCTTCAGAGAAAGTTACAATAGACAGCGAGGGGATAAATTGCCCCCAGGGAAAGTTGCCTCATATCACCTGACAGAGGTTGGCTTATGCCCTGAAGCAGGAGGCTTTATATCCCTTCCAGAACTATTGTAACTCTGGTTGTTCTCATTTTACCCAGACAAATGCAGGTGGTAGAATTTCACCCAGCAATTCTTGCATTGAGCCCAATAGCTTGTGGTTGAACTACCGTGCGTTTTTTAGAAAGCAAGGCCCGTCTTAATTTAAAGCCTGTGAGTGATGGAGGATTTACAATGGCCCCTGGGAAGCTGTTGCACAGGTTGACTTGACAGGGAGCTGAGACTTACTTGCGACACTGCTCAGGTGCCACAAAATTACAAGTCGCCTTCGTAGAGCCATGAAACAAAATGGTTTTAAAAATGTCCAATGTAACATAAACTAAACTGAACAGAGAATACCCAGCTTTTCCATCACTCTCCAGTTGAACGCTGAGGAGAAAAGATGTCCTAGTGGTTAGGGCACTAGCAAAGAACTTGGGAGACCTGGATTCAATTCCCTGCTCTGCTACTGAGTTCCCATGTGACCTTGGGCAAGTCACTTAGTTTCCTGTGCCTCAGTTTCCCATCTCTACAATGGGGATAACAGCACTGCCCTTTCTTACAGGAGTGTTGCGGGGATGAATACATTAATGACGGGTAGATGCTCAGATACTACGCTGACAGTGGCCATGTAAGTACCTAAGCCAGGCAGAGGATTGCTGGGAAGATGGGTGTGATCCATCTCCTGCTGAAGTCAATGGGAATCTTTCTACTGACTTTAATGGATGTTGGCTGGGCCCCACCTGATCTCTGCATGCTAACAACAGTCTGTAGCTAGGGAATCAAATACATGTAGATGCTTAAAGTGCTCTATAATTCTTTTTAAAGTACACTTGGTGCTTGGGAAAGAGGCCAGACTGACAGCCAGGGAGACGGAAAATCCTCTCTCTGGGTCTGATCCAAAGCCCATTGAAGTCAAGGGGAATCTTTCCATTGATTTCAGTGGGCTCTGGAATAAGTCCTTTATCTGCTGAACTGCTACAGCACGAGGGGCAGCAGGGCATGTCCTGCCAATGAGCCTCAGTCCTGACCTGCAGAGACGCCCTCTAAAGGTGAAAGGGGAGTTCAGCCTAGATCGCTATTCATCCCTTAGCTTCCTTGGCAGAACGATCAACAAGGGGGGTGGGTGGGAGTTAATATCAGTGTCAGTGGATATGTCGTTAACATGGATTCCTGTTCACAGGGGACCGACTGAGCCCTTCAATCCATTTCACACAGGCCACGGAAGATGGGAACAGCTTTTGCTCACTCCCAATCTGGGCCTGTGGCCTGCCATATGATCCTCATGGCCGGAGCCTGATGCTCATGTAGAATCCCTCTGAAGTCAGTGCAACTCCATGTGGTACAAGAGTCTGTCCGCGTGGATCTGATTGCAGGGTTTGGGCCCTGGGCTGGATCAGCGCCAGTAACCTGGAGGCAAAACGGTGCATGTTTGATCACCAGTCCCCTGAGTTGTGTAATCTTCTTCACAGCAAACTATTCAAAATGTCACAAAACACAGAAAAAAAAATCGACTGGGCTATGCAGTTCTTTTACATACTAGAGGAAGCAGAGCTATAAAACGCATCTGTTGTCCGACAAAGCTGCAATTACAAGTCAGTGGAAAGGCAATGCTAAAAAAACAAAGCACACGGTAGAAATGAGAAATCTGACGTGCCTAAGAGTCAATATATTGACAAACCTGTAATATCCAAAGCTCAGCAATAGGTAAAACCTTTCCAGTGGCTATCAGAGAACAGAGCAGATGCATTAAAACATTGAGATAAGCAGATCCATTGTTCGGTAGACTATGAAGCAGGGAAAGCATACAAATGTTTACCTAAAACACTTGTAAACGGAGGAACCAGTGGTGATAAATTGCTGTTTGGTCTTAAGAAGCAAATAGAATTCTATTTTACCACAGGGTTCCCCCTCAGCTAACACCCGCCACAAACTCAGATCCTGCAAAAGAAAATGTCCCCGATTCCTAAGAAATGAAGTGTAATTTTGGAAGGCAGGTCATAGTGCTGTGCATGCATTTAGATCATTAATCCCTCTCTGTGTTTTCATGCCATCGCACGTCACTTTTTCTTTATGGCTATAAAAGTCAAGACGTGCCAGGTTCATAGGCTCATAGAATTTGAGGCCTTTACCATCCCCCAATAGGTTCTCATCCTGAGGGTCATGCACACATGGCATCATGGGATTGTGACCATGTATCTTTCCCATATTGCTAAATGGGGGGTTCTGACTAGATGTGAAGGGGACCCTAGGAGGGACCCTAATGTGGGAAAGGGGGACCCAATATGGAAAAGGTAGAGAATGACTAATGTAGTCTGACCTCCTGTATAACATAGCTCATAGAATTGCACCCAGTAGCTTGGGGTTGACCTATCTTCTTTAGAAAGAGATCCAGGAGTGTTGTAAGCAAGACATGAGAAGTAATTCTTCCGCTCTACTCCACCTGATTAGGTCTCAACTGGAGTATTGTGTCCAGTTCTGGGGGCCACATTTCAAGAAAGATGTGGACAAATTGAAGAGAGTCCAGAGAAGAGCAACAAAAATGATGAAAGGTCTAGAAAACATGACCTATGAGGGAAGATTGAAAAAACTGGGTTTGTTTAGTCTGGAAAAGAGAAGACTGAGAGGGGACATGATAACAGTTTTCAAGTACATAAAAGGTTGTTACAAGGAGGAGGGAGAAAAATTGTTCTTCTTAACCTCTGAGGATAGGACAAGAAGCAATGGGCTTAAATTGCAGCAAGGGCGGTTTAGGTTGGACGTTAAGAAAAACTTCCCAACTGTCAGGGTGGTTAAGCACTGGAATAAATTGCCCAGGGAGGTTGTGGAATCTCCATCATTGGAGATTTTTAAGAGCAGGTTAGACAAACACCTGTCAGGGATGGGATAGCTCAGTGGTTTGAGCATTGGCCTCCTAAACCCAGGGTTGTGAGTTCAATCCTTGAGGGGGCCACGTAGGGATCTAGGGCAAAATTGGTCCTGCTAGTGAAGGTAGGGGGGCTGGACTCGATGACCTTTCAGGGTCCCTTCCAGCTCTATGAGATAGTATATCTCCATATGTATTATATATGGTCTAGATCAGTGGTTCTCGTCCAGGGCCCCCTGGGGGGCTGCAAGCAGGTTTCAGGGGGTCCGCCAAGCAGGGCCAGCATCAGACTCACTGGGGCCCAGGGCAGAAAGCCGAAGCACCACTGCACGGGGCTGAAGCCTGAGGCCCTGAGCCCCATCGCCTGGGGCTGAAGCCGAAGCGTGAGCAGTTTAGCTTCATGGGGGTCCTTGTGGGTTGGGGCCTGAAGCAATTGCCATGTTTGCTACCCCCTAATCCTGACCCTGGCTTTTATATGGAGAAAATCAGTTGTTGTGACACAGGTGGGCCATGGAGATTTTATAGCGGGGGGCGGGGCCTCAGAAAGAAAAAGGTTGAGAATCCCTGACCTAGATAATACTTAGTCCTGCCATGAGTGCAGGGGACTGGACTAGATGACCTCTCGAGGTNTGGTCTAGATCAGTGGTTCTCATCCAGTGGTCCAGGGCCCCCTGGTGGGCAGCAAGCAGGTTTCAGGGGGTCTGCCAAGCAAGGCCAGCATCAGACTCAATGGGGCCCAGGGCAGAAAGCTGGGGCCCAGGGCAGAAAGCCGAAGCCCCACTGCACGGGGCTGAAGCCTGAGGCCCTGATCCCCATCACCTGGGGCTGAAGCCGAAGCGTGAGCAGTTTAGCTTCATGGGGCTCCTTGTGGGTTGGGGCCAGAAGCAATTGCCATGTTTGCTACCCCCTAATACCGACCCTGGCTTTTATATGGAGAAAATCAGTTTTTGTGACACAGGTGGGCCATGGAGATTTTATAGCATGGTGGGGGGGGGCCTCAGAAAGAAAAAGGTTGAGAACCTCTGGTCTAGATAATACTTAGTCCTGCCATGAGTGCAGGGGCTGGACTAGATGACCTCTCGAGGTCCCTTCCAGTCCTATGATTCTATGTTAAGTCTGAGCTGGTGGGAGGATGAAGTACATGACAGATGGTGTATGAGAAAGATGCAGGACTGGCTGGTAGGAGACAGGTCAGGTATGGAGAATATTTGTGAATCATCATCTCGGAGATGGTAGATGATGCCGTGCAATTCTTATAACATTGCAGTTATAATAGTTATAGCTTACAAACCTTTTGGTAGGAATATAGACCCTCGTGCGTCCAGGTTTAAGCCAATCTCTAAATATGAGGGGATAGGATGAGATGCTCGTGGGAGGAGATTATCCCACTTGTGCTTGCTGCAGGGTCTCTTTTATCTTCCTTTGAAGGATCTGGTACTGGCCACTGTCGGAAACATGATTCTGGACTGGATGGACCTCGTCTCTGACCCTGACTGACATTTTCCATTTTCCTATGCAAAGTGGATCAAATTGCTTGGGGATAATCGGACCTTTTTCATGAGCACTGAGATAGAATGTTCACAAATCAATATTTTGATAGCCTGTGACTTAAGCGGACGCCAGTCATCTCAGAGGTACAAGCTTCTACATGTAGCCAGTAGGATGGGATATCTTACTGCTGGTTCCTCCAGGGCCTTTGGTCTTGTGATAAATGTCTCCACTTTGGACATTTATTACAGTGAATTCTACTTAGAGGTGAACTGGTGAGTAAAACTGGAAAATAACTAGGCTTGGAAGGATTCGATTTTTATCAGTAAATATCGGTAAACGTTGATTTCACCAAACACACCCAAACGGGCGAAATATAGTTTCGTCGATGATAATCAAAATGTATAGATAGGCAAAGTAACAAAAATGCTGCTTAGGAACTTAGAGTCAAAATCCAGTGAGTTAGACTTTAGAATGAGGCTTGTTACAAACAGACTAGCGAATGAATAGCAAAAACAGGTATGACTTGTTGATTTAAGGATATTCACTTTGTGTATTTTGCCAAGCACTGTTGACAATTTGTGTTTTAACGGTTTATATAACTTTAATTTTTGAATCTCATCATCTACTGTCATTAAATAAGTGTCTCTCCCCCCCCCCAGCCCCATAATTTTGCACAACTGGGAAAATTACATTACTAAAAAATCTCAAAAAATGCTTAAAAATAAATGTCGATATCCATCAAAATTATATATTACAAAAATTTGAATTCTGACAAGCCTAAAAATAACAAACCAAGGCCAGAAATACGTCTTGAATGCGGTCAGTAACAGAGGTAAAGCTCATAAAGGAGTCAAAACTAACTTTCATTTTTACTTCTTCACCATTATTTATTATTTGTCTCACAGTAGTGCTAGAAGGGCTAACAGGGTAAGCCCCATTGTGCTAGGTACTCTGAAAACACACAATAAGCCTTAAGAGTTTGCAATTTAAATGGACAAGATGGATAAAGGCTGGGAGAAACAAAATACTGGTATTCCCATTTTGCAGATGGGGACCTGAGCCGCAAAGAGATCAAGGGACTCGCCCAAGGTCACCCAGGGAGGCTGTGGCAGAGTCGGGAATTGAGGTTAGCTCTTCTGAGGGTGTGACAAAACTTTCTGAAGGCTTGGTTTTGAGGGGACACCATCTGCTGTGTTGCCACATCTCGTGATTTTATCATGAGCCTCATGATAGTTGGTGTTTTCCTTAAAGGCCCAGGTCCTGGAGTCAGATGGTTCTAGGAAAATATCAGCTTTTACTTTAAAAAAAGAAAGTTTCTAGCCCTTATGGTGGCATAAACATTGAAAATGTCAAAGCTCAAGTAAAAAACCCACAACTTTATTGTTTTTAGAATCGTACAAGTTTTAGGACAATCTCATGATTGGGGGGAGGGGGGTGACATGAGTTTTGAATGATTAGGGTTGTCAATAATGCATCTGGCTCATAGACAGCTATTTTTAAATCACAAATTTCCTTTCTTATGTTATTAATAACATCTTAGATAACTGAAAGTGAAAGAATCTCATTTACTTTATGCTGCTTGTTTACTTTGGGTTTATTATTTTCCTTTTTCTCAGCCAAGACAATGACACCAGACAGGTCAATTTCAGTTTTGTTTATAGTCAGTTTCACCTTGTCATTACATATTGTTTGTCTTCCAACAGCACCCAGAATGTGCTACTGTGCCTGTAAGGTAGTCCCTGTCCCAAAGAGCTTTCAATTTAGGCAGCAGATCAGTGCGGAGATGTCTGGATCACAGGCACCATAGGAGAATGGGTTTTGGTTTTTTTCTTTTTTCTTTTTTTTTTTTAAGTAGAGTTCATTGAAACTTCAATCTGTGTAGGTATATTTCTGCAGGTCTAAGGCTTCCAGTGACTCCATGGTTATCACTATGTTGCACACCATGATTACTTGGAATTGAGCTAGAACTCAGATCCTACATTACCACAAGCGCCTACCACTTGAGCTAAAGAAGAGTCACCCTTAGCCGTATAGGGTCTATGACCTGCTGTTCTGATTCCATCCTCCATAGGGCAAAGGCATATCCCACTAGCCAGTAGAGTATATTATTTTCCATGCAACTATTTCTACCAGTCAGAGTTTGAAGGCTTAGTTTTACAAATGCTGTATTTTGGGGCTTTCATTTGATTTGATTCTCTGATTATGCAACTATGCTACCCCAGGGTGCTCCTTTCAAGAAAGAATGTGTTGATCTTAGTATCGGTTCCCCCAAATCCCCACTGTAAGTAAATAAACAAACAGGGTTCATTGTCTCCTCTGAAATTCCTTTAGGCTCTACAGTAACTGCCAATTATTCAAACCACATGTCTGCAAACTCCCAAACAATCTTAGACGTTACTTATTCACCTGGCCCAAAGAGGAAGCAGGTATGTAAATTCCATCTGTACCTCCTCCATTTAAATAGCCACTTATTAATGTCACTGATAATTTACCAAGCTCATTTCCATGGGAGGCAGCCGTGCTTAAGTGTGCTCTGGGTCTTCAGATTTCACATTCAGCTCTCTCAAAAGCTTCTGAGAAGGAGCAGGGCTCATTGTTTCTCTCACAAAGCAAAGAGCCCTCTGCACTGAGCAACAAAAACAACTACTCTCCAGTCATGCAGGCTCTCCAGGTTGCTGCCCTATGCCTTTTAATGGCTCTGGAGCCAGTGAATTGCCAGCAAGGTAAGTGTGATTTACTACTTTTCGGGATTGAACTGGGGGAGTCTTGAAAGTTTCTGGTTGTGAGTGAAATAGCTGATCCATGAAGGGGTTACTCTTTACCTAAGCAGCAACTACAGGCACTTTCTTTTTAACCAGGTGAAGGAGATAGGACTTCAGTGCACTTTACCAGATGCTCTGTCTGCATCACAAATGAGTTGCTGAGAGTTTGAAAACAAAGCATTTCATCTGAAGCTTTGTCTTCACTGCAAAAAAAAAAAAAGGCGTGTTCGCTGTCTTGCTGTGAAATCTAGTGGAGACAAGAAAGACACAGGTAGTATTTTACCTTGTGGTAGCTCTCTGAGCACAACATTATACACCTCCAATCTGGGGTTTTAACTCCATTGAGTTAAACTGCCCGTGCCTTATCTCCACTATGATTTTACATAGAGATAGCTCATTGGATATAAAGAGACGCTTTTTTTGCAGTGAAGATATAGCGCTAGGTTTTAATCTTTCTAGTTACTCTAGAACAGTGGCTCTCAACCTTTCCAGACTACTGTACCCCTTTCCGGAGTCTGATTTGTCCTCCGTACCCCCAAGTTTCACCTCACTTAAAAACTGCTTGCTTACAAAATCAGACATAAAAATACGAAGTGTCACAGCGCACTATTACTGAAAAATTGCTGACTTTCACATTTTTACCATATAACTATAAAATACATTCACTGGAATATAAATATTGTACTTACATTTCAATGTATAGTATACAGAGCAGTATGAACAAGTCATGGTCTGTATGAGATTTTAGTTTGTACTGACATCGCTAGTGCTTTTTATGTCGCCTGTTGTAAAACTAGGCAAATATCTAGATGAGTTGATGTACCCCCTGGAAGACCTCTGTGTACCCCCCAGGGGTATGTGTACCCCTGGTTGAGAACCATTGCTCATGCAGTGAGATCTCCCTAATTCTCATGTTGTAAATCTTCAATTTTGATCGTACTTGCCAAAAAAAATCTCCCCCAAATAGATGGCTTCACCCACTTTTCAGAAAATGGCAGAGAGGCCTCCTGATACTGTGACATCATTTGTTTTTATTAAGTACGACAGGGCATTTAATAGTATTTAATAGTAAAGTGTTCTAATGAATAATTAAAGTTGATCTTTTATCTTTTCAATGTTCTTGAACCCCTGCCCTGCACACACACACACACACAGCACACTTTGTGTTGCTCCATCCTTTCTTGTTTCTAATGTATTTGTTTGCTTACTTATAATTAAATAATAATAATATAAATTGCTTGCAACAAATACTTGCTTATTCTCAGAATTTAACTGCCATGGACCTCCCAGTTATCCGACTGAATTAGGGTCCAATCCTGCACCACTGAGTCAAAGAGCGTGTTGATGACGTTTTAATGACGTTCTTCTGGACTTAGGGACCTATATGACCTTTCAGCTATGGCCAAAGCTCACAAACAGCCACATTTTCAAAGCACCCCAGACAGATGCACCCTTAAACACTGGATGGATTCTGGGGAATGTGCCCATATGGGCATTGATATGTGCAAAGCAGGTAACAGCATGTGAAAGGGCTATTTGCATTGGCAGCCCCTCCCCCCCCCCAATTTGCAGGTGCAAATGTGTGTATGCACATTTTTGTGGGCACAATGGTTGCATCCAGCTTAGATCATTTGGGCCTGTAATCAGAAGGCTGACAAGAGAATCGGCATCAGAGGGCTAATAATTAAAATAATTAAAAATTGGAAGGACACAAAAGAAAATCCGTGTCCGGGTGGAGTTGTGCCAGGGTAACTGGGGTGTTTTGAAACTTCAGGAAACTTGGTCCTGCTGCCCAAATGTAATTGCTCTTTATTCGGTTCCAACTCAGACCCGTCTTGCCACACCTGTTTATCCAGGGGGACAGAGCTAAGGCACTCTGCCAGACAAAGCTGGGATTAGACTGGCCACTCACCAACCACCAATCACCCCTTCCCTCTTGCCTCCACTTGCTCTCCAGTCCCTGCCTTGTCCATGTGCTGCTGGTACCTTCATGGCCCTGCGCTGACCTTCGCGCCATCTCCTTTGATGCAAAGGATGCTGGGGCATGTAGGGAACTAAAGGTGCCCATTACACAAGTCAAAGCAGAAATACGGAAAACCTGAAGTGACAAGGGCAGGGGACATGGCGCACTTGTGGGGAGAGGGGAGTAGTGTGTGAATTTGGATAGGGTAAGGGGCACATCTCATCCCAGTCAATGCTGGTCAGGCTCACCCTGTTTTTGTGGTGAGTTGAGTTTACATGCAATTTTGCTGACTTGTGTCTATCCGATACATATGTGATGGCTCCTATACGTGTCAATGTATGCTCTTCGGGGCTTGCAGGAGTCGATGTATTTTGGGCTATATTCAAGGGCTCACATATGAGTTAGAGGATGTGTTCTTTGCTATTTCTGTTTCATTTGATTTGCCTTTTTAAAAAACAAAACACTTGGAGATGGGTCCAGACTGGAGCCCCGAATCCAAGCCCTTATGAACGTTCTGTTCAGATAACCCCCCCAGTGCCTGGATTCAAAACCATAGAGGGCCCATTTTCCTGGTCAGGTTTGGATGCTGCTGAAATCTTGTGAAAACAGCTCTTGGAGCCAGATCCGGGCCCAAGATAGTGGAAACCTCTTGGGAAGAGATGAATTGATGACATTTCAGTCCTTGGGGCTGAAATGTCATGAAAACAACTTGTCAAATTTCAGCCCGGCTGAATCTGAACCCAAATTCGCTAACACTGGCCTAAGCCTCATCTGGATCTGGATGTGAACATCACTTCCCTGAGTCACATCTAACACCACTAATGCTCACCCACCGACCAGGAAAAAACCAACACATCAATAAAAAGAATCCAACAGAGATGACAGCCGAGGAGGAACCAGAGAAGGAAATGAAGCAGTCCAGGCTTCAGGATTATTTGGGATGATGACACATTCCTAGGACTAAACTCTGCCCACAGCTAGACCTGCCCAACCCCATGGGTGGGACTGAGGGCAAGGAGTTAAGCCCTCTTGTTTACGACCTATAGAGAAATGCCAGCAATGGGACCAAATCCTACTCTAGTTACACGCCTTTGTGAAAATCAATGAGGCCGCTCTTGTGTTCCCAGATCCTGCTTCAGCAAATCTTTGAATACATGAGTAATCCCATTGCATCAGCGGAACCAGTCTCCTGTTGAAAGTTAGGCAAGCGTTTATGTTTCTTAGAAGTGATTTTGGCCATTGATCTTTTAGCATACAGAACAGACTGTCCTCAATTTACAGCCTTGTGCTAAGTTAGGGCTGGACGCTTTTGCCTCTTGTACTGCTGGGATTGTTCTGTTTGGTTGTTAAGTTTACAGTACTGCCAGTCCTGGGCATTCAAAAATCCTAAATCAGATCCTCCCATAATCATGAGCTTGGCTAAAAAAAATCATGAGATTTTAAAAAGAATTATACAGTTCGGGGTCTTTATATTTGCCGTCTATTTACTGAGCATTTAGGGTTGCACTCGCTTCGTCATTTTCTCCACAAACATGAGGTCTAAAAACTTACTATTTTTTTAAAAGAAGAACAGAGAGTTTCCTATAATCACAGGATTCCAGGATCTGGGGCTTAAAGAAAACACCAAATATGGCAAGACTCACGGTACAATCAAGAGAGTTGACAACACTGAGTTTAGTTCATAGCCAATTGTAGATGACTCTGCTTTATATATACGGGCGTATGCAAGGCACGTTTACAGCTGCTAATAAAGAGACATTAGTTTTGTCATTATACGGGCCAGATGCTTGGCTGGAGTAAATTGTCAGAGTCCTACTGGAGTCCAAGGAGCTACATATATTTACACCAGCTGAGGATCTAGACCGTGACGTCTTTGCTCACACTTCCTGGGCCAGATCCTGAGCTGGGGTATATTTGTGTAGCTCCATCTCTTTGTTTTGTTTACAGCTCTTTCTTTGTAAGCGCTCCCCAGCACCACCGTGGGAACTGCGGAAAGATTCACCTCCCTGTTTTACAGCAAATCCGCAGGGACACAGGTGTTTCAACTCCAGAGGCATGCGGTGTCCTTTCCTGCTTCTCCCAGCCCTGCCACACACCCACATGCAAATCATGTGCGGTATTAAAAGCCTTAAGGAGCAAGGGGTGATTAATGCACTCAAGAGATCTTGTAACCCGGGAAACCTATTTGTGCTTGTGCAGTATCGCTAATGACACTGTGTCCCTCCTGCTAAGGAGGGGATTTCACACCTGAACACATAAGTAGATGGCAAACCATGAATCACAGCAGCTGACACACAGGCTCATTTGCCCCATTTACAGGCAGGGCTGTGAAAGGCGGATCCAGATTTCAATCTGAATCCAAACTTTCCCAGAGTTTGGGGAAGAGTTTCAGGGCTGGAGTTTTGAACTGATCTTATGTCTCTTATGGAAAGCCCTTTCAAACAGCTGGAAGGGCTGTTGGACAGGGCTTACTTATACTTGAGATGTGCATTTATTTATTTTTCTGTCAAGAAGATCAGCAAAGCAATAAATAGCTCCCAGGGGGGCTGCCTCGGTGAAGTTCAAATGCAGACTCAAGGAGCCACGTTTTTCAACCCAGCCTTTACAGTTGTGCTGGCAGTTTTGCCCAGGCAAATCCCTGCTTTTGCATGTGCACATTGCAGCTGTGGGTGATGAGATGTGTAATCACAGGGCTTCAACAAGCAACCGTGGGTGATTTTTGCATGCTCCCAAATTCTGGGTGCACACAGAGCGTGCTCCTACAGTGTCTGTTTCCTCACGCTGAGGGGGCTGTATCGAGGATAAAAGGACAGATCTAACAGTGGTACTCAAAGTAGTAGGGGTCTGAGCTGAAGGTGCTGGGTTCAAACCCTGCTAGGGGCTCACGGTGCAAATTTAGAAGCTGTCTTAGAAGCCATATCCCTAATAACTTGCTACAGGAAATAGCAGCAACTGAATGCTCAGTAGTGACACATGCTTGATTGTCTCTGGATTTCTGCTGTCTATGGCTTTGCATTTTCGCCCTTATCGCATGCTCGTGTTGGCACATTCCCTCCAGTGATGCTGGAGTGAATCCCATCTTGATCTGGAAGCACGTGCTACACCGCCTCATTTCTCGGAGGGGCTGTGGCTATCACAGCCTTCAGGATAAATGAGATGCGCAGGAGGGAAAACTTATCTGCTGGCAAGAGAAATTGGCTTCCGGCAAAGTCAATTGCTGGGCTGAAGCCCTCGGAAGCATTTCCACTAGGTTTTCAAAGCTGAAAAGACAAGACAGCTGTAGCAGGGTCTGAGGCCAGAGGGACGACTTTGGTGGGACATCAGGGGTGTGTGAAGGAGACTTTTGGTTTGGGGAGGGGCATTGGGCTCACAGGAAAGGCTTATGGGGTGGGGGAGAATGAGCAGGGTGGGAACAGGCAGCAGGCCTGGGAAGGATGAGCCTTGACTTCCACATACGCTCCACCAGGCAGAGAAGTTCCTCTGAGCAGCAGCCCTCTCAAGTGATCAGAGTCTGTAAAGAAGGGGGACAAAATGAAACCAGACCAAGAAAACACTGAGCTGGGTCCTGCATACCGGGCCATTTCGGGGAGCAGGTACGCGAGCAAGGAGTAAAACCACAAAAAGAGCCGGGCCGTGAGCCAGGGAGGGAGGATGGTTAGGGATTTGGGAGACCAGGGTTCAATTCTCTGCCCTGCCACAGAATCCCTGTGTCACTTAGTCTCTCCGTGCCTCAGTTTCCCCTCCACACAATGGGGATAACAGCACTGCCCTACCCCACAGGGGCACTGTGAGGATAAGGACTCTGAAGACTGTGACGTGCCCAGATATAATGGTAATGGGGCGTATGTAAATAGTTAAGAGATATCTAACCAACCCCCTGAATCCAAACACCATCCAGCTGGGCTCTTGGCTGAGTGCTACCAAGGGCAGGCAAATGGTAATTGTTTGATGGTAGTTGTGTGGCACACTCCACAGTTTGATTTATTTGGCATCAGTTACACTCATTATATGCACTGATTGGATGCCAGTAAATACCCATTTACACCTGACGTGTAACTTACCACCACCAGGCACCTCACTCTTGAATTTGGCCCATTGCCTATACGCTAGGTAGGGTAGGATTTTACTGTTGTTCTAACCAGCTTCCCTTTCAATTTCCTGTTGAAAGACAAAGTCCTGATCATCTGGGATTTTGATTAGCCTGAGAGTCCCCCCCCCCCGCCCAGCCCCCCAAGGGGTGTTCCCAGCTTCCGCGCCCAAATACATGTCAACAGGAGTTATTAATGCGAATGCTGACCTCACTTTACGGTGTCCCTACCTAGGCGCTGATTATTGAACTGGACTAGAAAAGAAACAGAGAGACCATTGTCTGAGAGAGCCCTTTAGGGACCATTGTTGAAACATAGGCTGTGCTGCTAATCTAAGGTAAACATTTTACCAGCCAGCCCAGTTCTAGAAAAACATTGTTAAAGTTCATCCGGGCCAGGACCCATCCGTCAGCATTCTTTGTGTCTTTCCCTTTTACATAAACTTCTTTCCTCCCGGGAGTGAAGCCATTTTTAGTTTGCTTCCCAACGCTTAAAAACGGTCGCTTTCCTTCATAGAATCATAGGACTGGAAGGGACCTCGAGAGGTCATCTAGACCATTCCCGACAGGTGTTTGTCTAACCTGCTCTTAAAAATCTCCAATGATGGAGATTCCACATCCTCCGTGGGCAATTTATTCCAGTGCTTAACCACCCTGACAGTTGGGAAGTTTTTCCGAATGTCCAACCTAAACTGCCCTTGCCGCAATTTAAGCCCCTTGCTTCTTGTCCTATCCTCAGAGGTTCAGAAGAACAATTCTTCTCCCTCCTCATAACAACCTTTTATGTACTTGAAAACTGTTATCATGTCCCCTCTCAGTCTTCTCTTCTCCAGACTAAACAAACCCATTTTTTTCAATCTTCCCTCATAGGTCATATTTTCTAGACCTTTAATCATTTTTGTTGCTCTTCTCTGGACTATCTCCGGACTATCTCCAATTTGTCCCCATCTTTTCTGAAATGTGGCACCCAGAACTGGACACAATACTCCAGTTGAGACCTAATCAGCACAGAGTAGAGCGGAAGAATGACTTCTCATGTCTTGCTTACAACACTCCTGCTAATACACCCCAGAATGATGTTTGCTTTTTTTGCAGCAGTGTTACACTGTTGAGTTGTATTTAGCGCAATCCATTCTCATTCCAGTCCAAGGGAATCTTTCCACTGATGTCGCAGGGTGCTAATTCATCCCTGACGGATGCAAGGAGGTCCCAAGCTGGGCTCCATTGGAATCACTGGGAGTTTTGCCATTGGCTTCAGGGGGACCATGACTGGGCCCAATCTTTTCAGATTGTCCCAGCCAAACTCCATTAGGGGATTGCCCTGTGCCTTCTTACATTCCTCCTGGAGTCCCATCTAGACACTGCCTTCTTCATCATCTCCTGCCCCTCAAGCTGTTCTGACTACCTAACTCCCATTGATTTCAATAGAATCATAGAGTATCAGGGTTGGGAGGGACCTCAGGAGGTCATCTAGTCCAACCCCCTGCTCAAAGCAGGACCAATTCCCAGACAGATTTTTGCCCCAATGGCCCCCTCAAGGATTGAACTCACAACCCTGGGTTTAGCAGGCCAATGCTCACACCACTGAGCTATCCCTCCCCCTAGGAGGGAGGCACTGGAATACTTGGAGCATCTGGGCTTAAGTGACACACAGGGAGTCTGTTGCAGAGCTAGGAACTAAAGCCAGGTCTCCTGAGTCCCAAGACTTAACCCCAAGTTCATCCTTGCTATTAACATGGAAGCCTTTAATGCTCCCTTCCCCCGCTCCCCGCCACAGAGTAGCACTATGGCTTAGCAGACTCAGGAAAACTCTGTGTGGCTTGGCAAAGGAGCGGGGGGGGGAATTAGAACCACATCCGCTTTTGTTCTGACTTAGCGAGTTGTCGTGTTTGTTGTTTCCCTGCATTCTCCTGAATGCATCGCCCCAGCATGCAACTGGTTCCCTCTGCTGCCGACTGGCCCCCCTCCAGCCCCGTCCCTCCCCCCCAAACTTGGAAGATGATCACACTCCAAACGAGCAGCCGCCAACTAGCGGAGTGTCACGCCGAACATGCTGGCACCTCCTTCGCCAGGCTTGTTATGCTAATGGACACACCGTAATCCGTTTTGCAACATCATAATCATTAGTGACGGATTACGGAGTCAGGAAAACATGGCACTCCTCAGCGTGAGTGGGCGGTTGGAGGCTTTCGTTTCGGGAACGAGGGGTTGGGTGGAGCAGCGTGTGCTTGCGAAGATAAAGGTGCAGGTACAGAGCAGGTTTAGTCACAGCCTTGCTTAGTGGGCGATGTGGAGTCACCTTTCCCCCAAGGGCAGCTCAGCAAGTGATTGGCCATCAAGGAGCACCCCAGTGCATAGGAATGGTGCACGGACCGCACCATCCTATCGGGGCGAGGTGCATTCTTGGGAGCATATGGAGGGAACAGTCCCTGCATTCCCCCAAATCCAGGGACTTGGATTGTCTCTAGTCCCTGCACAGGGTGCGCTCTGCACTCCCTTCCCTGCACATGCACACAACAGCCAGAGAGACCATCCTGCCGACTACACAGAGATTCTGAAAAAGTCCCGTAGATATAGTGTATTGAGGACTGTGTTGGACTTGAAAGTTATCACCTTAAGGGGGAAAGGGGTTCTGCTCATGTTCATAAGAACATAAAAATGGCCCTACTGGGTCAGACCCAGGGTCCATCTAGCCCAGTATCCTGTCTTCCGACAGTGGCCAGTGCCAGGTGCCACAGAGGGAATGAACAGAACAGGTAATCATCAAGTGATCCATCCCCTATTCCCAGCTTTTGGCAAATAGAGTCTAGGGACATCATTGCCTGTTCGCAAGCTAGAGGGCCCTGTAGGGAAGTGTTTTCTCAGAGCCAGTCTGAAAAAAGCCATCTTAAAGCAAAGTAGGGTGACCTGTACCTGGCTGCCTTAGGAAGCAGCCTGTTTTTTCTCTCTCTGGTTTTGGGTTCTTGTGTGTTATCTTGAGTTCTGAGGAATAAGGTTGTCTTACGTTGCAACCTTTCAGCAAGAGTAGTTATGTTTTTGTCTAATAGCTCTGTGGGCTTGCTCTGATCCTAATAGCAGAGAGGTGGAATGGTCTAGTAGTTAAGGTGCTACTCTGGAGATATGGGTTCGGTACCCTGCTCTGTATACTCCTGGTACTGACTTCCTGTGTGGCCTTGGGCAAGTCACTTAGCCTCTCTATGGTTCTTTTCTCCATCTGTAAAATGGAGATCATTGTGGCTACATCAGGTAAGCCATCTATCAAAGGGACTTTCATGGCTCCCATTATGACAGCTTCTGAGCACCTCAAACTCTTGAATGTGTTTATTCACACAGCACCACTATGAGGCAGGGCTGTGATGTTATCAGGCACAGAACAAAAAGGGGCTGATTTTTAAAGGCATTTAGGCACCTTTAAAAACCCAACTGTAAGGGACTTTCCCACGGTTGCATAGGAAGCCAACAGCAGAACAAGGGCTTAAACACATGTCCGACAAGTCTTAAGTTAGCACCTCGTCACTGGGCCACCCTTCCTCTCAAGGTGGGCGGGGATGCTGCTCAAGTACTCTGGTAGTGGGGGTGGGGGAGCACAGATGTATGTGAAGTAGAAACAGAACAGACAATGTGACCTGCAGTGTATCTTGAATCTGCAGTAATGGCACAATATGAAGGAAACAAGATGTGGTGTACACTGCTACCTAACTGAAAGGAGTTGTTGTTATGTTTTTAGTGTGTGCTGCATCCTGAACCACCGAGGCAGGGTGTAGCTGTGAGGCCGCTGCCAATTTCTTTTTCCCATCAGATGCAGAACGTTACCGAGTTAGGCACACTGTGTTCTCTCTCTCTCTCTCTCTCTCTCTCTGTTTCTCAGGGAGGCTTTATATTCGTTTTTTCTTGTATTCCTCTCTCTGAAACAAATGGCATTTCGAATGAGGACTATATTGCTACTATTATTTATTTGTACTGTGGTTATGTCTAAAGGCCCCAACCTGGGCACGGGACCTCTGCGCTAGGCGCTGTACAAATGTATAATGAAAAGACTGTCCTTTTCCCAAATACATGGGGCTTCTTTTAGTTGTACACGGGGAAATAGAACATTAGAGATGGGTCTGAGATGCAAAATTTAGATCCAGAGTTTTAACTACCCAACACTGGAGGGCATTTGGACTCAAGGCTTTGGTTTGGGTCCCTCTCCAGGGGAAATGAGGGAAAGGGAAGGGTTGGCTCAGCTGACGGGACCCTGGTACAACTGTCGAGGACAAAGGAAGGGGCTGCTACTTTGGAACACTGTGGTCAGTGGCAAAGTCCATCCCACAGTGCAACGCTAAAGACCGTCCTGTCCCCGTTAGTCTGCATGAGGCGTGGGATGGTATTGATGTGGTGGGGGATGGATGGGCTGTTGGGAGGGGAGGGGGCGGATTTTTAATGCCAATCCGGTTTCTTTGCCTGTTGGGATCTGCAAGGCTCAGACCACCAACCAACCAGCCCCACCGTATCCTTACTAAAGCAGGATGGCCTTGAGGTCAAGACCCAGCTTATGACTCAAGAGCTCTGGGTTCATTTCCCCAGCTCTACCCCATGCTGTCAATCACAATCGCTGACTCAATCCTGCAAGGTACTTAAACTTGTGCTTATAGGGACTTCAGTGGGCTTTCTTCGGTGCTTAAATTCCAGCATGGGTTTAGTGCGTGGCTGGCTTGGGACCAGAAAGCTCAGCAGGATGGAGCCCTGAGATCCTATATTAATGGAGGCAGTTTAAGAACCGGTGAAGCTAAAAATATCTCTTAACGTATGTCTCCCCCCTTTCTCCGCAGCCCGGGGAAATCTCCAGCCGTGGATGCAGGGGCTTATTGCAGTGGCTGTTTTCCTAGTCCTGGTGGCGATTGCTTTTGCAGTCAATAAGTATTGGTGTCAGGAAAAAGAGTAAGTGCGGGTTTTCCTCGTTCCATTTGACTTGGGCTTCACTGTTGCTAGAGCAGCTCCAAACGCAGGGCGTTTCGAGTTTTATCCGCGTGGGGCACAATGTGATCACTGCACAAAAACCAGGGAATCTTTCCTGATCCTCTTAATGGTATCAGTTTA
Source organism: Platysternon megacephalum (assembly GCA_003942145.1). NCBI lineage: Eukaryota > Metazoa > Chordata > Testudines > Platysternidae > Platysternon > Platysternon megacephalum. Next base: position 1,072,184 of record QXTE01000276.1, read on the forward strand.
TAGGGACCATGGGCAACACTGCACAAGGTGATGGTCATACCGTGTAACTCCATAGCCTTGTGGTGGCACTTTCACTTCCTGTCCCGGCCAGAATCCAGAAATGCCCCTTAAAATCCCCAAGCCTTGTTACCGAGACGTTAAAGTGGCAAATGTACAAGCTCCAAACTCAGGAAGCGAAAGGGCTGAAGTGCCAGACCCTGAGCTGATTGAAATGTTCATCGCTCCAGTCCCTTCAGTCGGGTGGCATTTAGAACAGACGCTGCTGCCTTGGCCCAGCTGTTACTTGGTATCAGGGAAGGCCAGCTGAAATGACGCATGTTTCACCACTTACATGGTGCCACCAAGGGATACAGGGCAGTTAAAAGGACGACTGACTAACCTGATGTCTCAGAGGGCCATGTTTGATTGACTTAAACAGTGGTACCAAAAATTATAGCTGCTGAAAATCTGGCCCATGGACATCAGTGATGTTATGATCATTGACATACTTTGGGGATCTGGCCAGAGAGGAAGGATGGTCAGTAAGACTTGGGAGGTCTGGGTTGAAGTCTCTGCTCTGCTACAGACTTCCTGTGTGGCCTTGGGCAAGTCAGTTAGGCTCAGATCCTCAAAGTATTTACACGCCTAACTCCCATTGATTTCAGTGGGAGTTAAATACCCAACTACCTTTGAGATCTGGTCCTCAGGGCTTGTCTCCCTGGACGTTTACTTTGCAACAGGGGTGTGAATGTACCCTGCACTAGCCAGCCGCATCCATGTGGACCTGCTGATGCACACTAAGAGGTCCTTAATGCGCTTTGATCTAGTCCAGTTTCAAAGAGGACTAGATCAAAGCACATGAATGGACTATTAGTGTGGGTCAGCAGGGTCCATGCAGACAGAGTGGGGCAGGCTAACGTGGGTTCTAGCTGGCCATGAACCCATCAGTGCAGTAGGAAGACTTGCCCTTCCCTACCTCCCAGGGGTGTTGTGAGGATGAAGACATTAAAGACCGGTAGTTGCTCAGATAATATGTTGATGGAGGCCATATATGTACTTCTGATGGATGGTTTAATGTATTAAGATTTAACGTGTTAAACACAGACCACAGATAGACAGGTTGTGCAATGCTGCTGAGGTCACCACCCTCGAGATGGGTTAACTTGCTTGGCCTCATGTCAAACCCAAGCTTCTCAGGGTTGAAAGTTTGACTCAAGCCAGGACCATTCTGGGCTCGTGAGGCTGGGGGAGGGGAGAAATGAAGTAGAGAGAAAAATTCCAATGAAAAACTATGGTGAAATGGGGAGCAGAGAGAGAGAGCGGGGTGAGTGAAAGCTAAACAGAGAGGGGTAGAAAAGGGGCAGAGAAGAAGAACGAGAAAAGTTGAATGAAGAGATAAATACGGTAGATAATATGGGCCTGGTTCTCAGTTACTTCGTTTTTGTATTTGGGGCAGACTTGAAAGATACCTGGGAGGTTTCGCCATCCTCTGAAGCATGGGGCCTGGGTCACTTGCTGGTTGAATTAGAATACATGGTGGAGTCTCTGTAACTTGTGGTCTTTAAATCATGAGTTGAGGAGTTCACTAACTTAGCCGGAGGGTTGGGGTCTATTACAGGAGTGGGTGGGTGTGGGTTTGTGGCCTGTGATGTGCAGGAGGTCAGACCAGATGATCACGATGGTCCCTTCTGACCTTGAAGTCTGAGTCTATGAAAGAGGGGATTAAGGTCTCTGGCTTTAAACCACCATTGGGATCCTGCAGGGGTCTGTCCAGCTCCAGTGTAAGCTAGAGCTGCCTCAGGGCTGCTCTAACTTCGACTCTGCTTCCCTGTGCCCCCATGGGCCCTGAGAGGCAGAAAATAGCTGTAGCACAGTGTGACCTGGCCACATTCCTGATCCACTCCCTACCCTGCAGTAGGGCAGACCTACACAAAGTAGGAAGCCCCTAGTGCAGGGGCATTTTCAAGGGGCCTTTTCTGGCACTTTACATCCCCTTTACACTGCCAGAGTGGTATAAACGGGTCTTAGGATAGCTGAGGATCAGGTCCCATACCCTCCTAGAATCTGGGCATGCCCTTCTCTCCTTAACACAGAGCAGGGGCTACCCTTGAGCTAAGGCGTCTAGTAAGCCCTGGTCTACGCTGGGCGGGGGGGGAATCGATCTAAGTTACGCAACTTCAGCTAGGTGAATAACGTAGCTGAAGTCGACATACTTAGATCGACTAACCGTGGTGTCTTCACCACGGTGAGTCGACTGCTGCCGCTCCCCCGTTGACTCCGCCTGCGCCTCTCGCCGAGCTGGAGTACAGGAGTCGACGGGAGAGCGCTCGGGGGTCGATTTATCGCGTCTAGACTAGACGCGATAAATCGATCCCCGCTGGATCGATCGCTGCCCGCCGATCCGGCGAGTAGTGAAGACATACCCTAAGAGTCAGGAAAGTGGCCCAGCTGCGCAGCTGTTTGGTGGTGGAGCCAGCTCGGCTCATGTCGCATCTGACCCCCTCTTCCGAGGAGCGTGGTGGTATCTCTGGCTCAAACATTGCTCCTCGTTGTCCTGTCTAGTGCTGGAATCCGGCTGCTAGGGTTGGGAGGAAGGGTGGGAAGGCTAGAAGCTCATTTTATTTTACTTTGGCCTCTCATCAGAAAAGACGCTGTTGAGGCTTAGCAAGCTGGCAGCATTCCAGCCCCGGTTCTGTCACTGTGACAGCAGTTATCAGCTTAATCCCTGCCGGTTTCTGCCTTGACATTTCTTTGCAAGCCCCAGACATCACCCACCAGTGAGCACTGAAGGGAATCGGACACATGCACGTATAACGGACCGGAACCAGCGCAGTAGATCCAAACCTCCCTGAGCCTTGCGGGAGGGCACAGTGCTGGATCTGGCTCCAGGTCTGAACGGCTTTGGCTCAAGTCTAGCTGTATGATAGGCTGACCCAGAACAGCCCGTTCAATTGCCACCATCAGCTTGGGACACTGACACACACACACAAACACACCTTCTCAGACGCAGACGCCATGACACCATCAGCTTGGGACACACACACACACACACATACACACACACACACACACACACCTTCTCAGATGCAGACTCCAAGACACCATCAGCTTGGGACACGGACACCCCCCCACACACACACCTTCTCAGACGCAGACGCCACGACACCATCAGCTTGGGACACACACACACACACACACACACACACACACACACACACACACACACACACACAC